>DVQP01000026.1:0-46562 GCA_018231745.1 Danaus eresimus
TAACTGCGGACGTTCACAGACTCTACGCAAGAGCAAGTTTGGTCGTGTAGAATTCTGATGTCATATTTTAGCAGGCGTTAAAAAATATTCTCTCACTGATTTGGGATCCGTTGAAGTAGATTCAAGTCTTATTGGTGACTAGAAGTAGTGGTTAAAACCAATGTATTCAGTATTGAACACAGGGGAAATTAGCCGGCCTCTCGGTATTCTATAGGATATATTTTAAAGAATGTGCGCCAGATTGTCTTCTGAGATTCCTTGTTCCCGTCCGTACCATCGAACAAACAGACGCAGTTGGAGCGTTAGTTTTATTTTCTGTACATCTTCCTAGCCTCGGAACGAAGTGATTCTTCCTTCTTCCAAAACTGCTTTCAAAACTAGTCAGTAAATAGACTGTTATTGAGGTAGTGACTTCATACTACAACGTCACTTTCACCCTCAAACTAGTACAATAACGGTGAAGTAGTGACCCGACATTAAAATAAATTATTAAAAAATTTAAAGGACACTATGAAATTACTATTATATTATCTATATGAATTTAATTTCTTGTGATCATTGCATAAAACCTTAGATCTCGCTAAAATATTGAAAAAAGGGTATAAATATGAAAAAAATGTTGCATTTCAGGACCAGCGCAGCCACAACCAGGTTATCCTCGACACAAGCCCAGCATACCCTTCCAAGTCGAAGATGTCCATCCCCATAGAGGACAGAGCAATGGAAATAATAATCGATGGCATAACAATGTTTTAGGTGCTTGCTATACAACAGTATTTATAACTTATAAAATGTCTTACCTGAAGCCAATAAGTTCAGGAAATCCATAAAAAATTAATTATAAAAGCCTATTATTCTAACTGTATCGTTTGGACATTTCCAAATTCATTAAATATCGAACATTTTCATGTTATTATTATTTTTTACTTTTGGACTTTCAGCACAAGCAATACCACTGCTACCTCCGTCCCCGTACAAAGTTGACTCTCCAGATCCAGAGTCCCTATGGCCTGTGGGGCTATTTATACCACCCATCACACCCTTGCATTATGGTGCCTTAAAACGATCTGATAACGCCAAAACTTCAGGTAATTTTTACTTTTTCTAAATCCTTGCTGACTATTAAGTTAAAAACATAATTAGTATAATTTTACATACTGGATAACTTTACAATTTTGTACTTTGATAGAAGAAGTTCAACATTTTTTTAACTTAAAAAGCATCATCTATCTACAAACTAATAACAAAACACATTTCCCTAAATAAGTTAACTATATCTCATATGATAACAACTGTGCCATAAATGTTACATTCATATATATTTAAACATTCTAAATATAAAACATTTAACAATGACTTATCTCTATTCACTTATTTCAGAGGTCGATAACGAAGATCCTTATTTGTTACAAGGTTCTGAAGCAGTTGCGGCCTCATTAAGGGCACCGCGTGGACCTTATTTCCACGAAATCCCACACATAAAATCGCTTCTCGCCAACCAACAACTTAGGATCAAAAACAATCTCACACCCAACAGACTAGCCAGCATACGAAAAACTTGGCCATACAACAGAGCATAACGGAATAAAACACATGTTAAACCATAATAATATATTATATCTCTACATCTTATATCTACTATACATGTTGGTTTAGAAAAATGTTTCATATAAAATACCTCATATTTATTTGCCGGATTATTTATGTATAAGGACAAGGAAACAAAATAAATTTTGTAAACAAACCTACTGAATTATATTATGACAGCATTTATTTTATTCTTTATGTATAATAACTTCCGAAACAGTTTTGATATAAGAACAAATGTGTTTAAAAAACATCTACTGTGATTATTGTCTTAGTTAGGCATCACATTATAAAAAATACTTGAATCTACCCTTGTATTATAATTACACTAATACAATGTTTTGAACACCACAGTTTACGATTTTTATCACAACTTTCGCCATACCAAAACTATACAGATAGAAAAAGAATCATAATGTTGTATATTAATAACCTACCTTATATTATATAAAAAAATTATATCCAATCATTCTTATGAGCAATCAGATCATTTTTATATTAAAAAGGTCATTTAATTTTCATATAAAATTTGGCTAGTTTTATTGAGGAAGATATATTTATTACCCTGCAATGTATTTATTTAATGAATAAAAATTACCAGTGCCATCAATAGTATTATTTACCTGACTATCTATGACAGAACAAACAATATATCAACTAGATAAAGAACACAATGTAATAAAAAAATAATTTATACTACATTTATAGTTAATGACTACTTTAAGTACCTTATAAAAAAATCATACAAAAGTGGACGGACATTAATTATCACATAAATATCTAATGAACATTTAAGTTTAGTAATAATTATACAATATAGATAGAACACTTAACAACAAAATCGGCAGAACTAATTGTGATCTCACAGCGGAATTACAAAGATCTCCAGTACAGAAACACATATACACTTTCTTATGATTCCACATGGTATAGGCACAACGCTCCTCATCATCACTGGGCGAGCGTTGTAGACACATCCTCTGTGTCGCAGCTCCGTAATCTGGAGTTTGGAAAAGATTAATTATTGAACATGCTTGTAAAGTATTTCCATTTAATGATAATAAAAGTGAAATTAAAAATATGTATACTTATTATTAAATTGACTTCTGTCATATTGATTTAATGAATTTAGTTGCTTACTAAATAGAACAAGAAAGTATTCATACAAATTTTGTATATTCCAAAAAGAGTTTTATGTGTCAGATGTTTCTCTCCACAACTATAATAAGTGTTATACCAAATCCTATAACTTTACATAACCACAGCTGGTACTAAATATAATTCTGTTTTGTTATGCAAATTTTATTTGCATTTTATTTTACATTTTTCACAATGTGTCATGGACAAAACTAGAATTCAACTAATATATACATATATATATTTATAACTTCATTTCTTATAGAAAATGCTAAAAAAGATAAAAGTTTGAAAACAGAACTAATAATTCTAATATTATACATAAGTCTATAAATACATATTAAATTCATATAACCTAGCAATATTAAACTGCATGTCTAAATCTAGTTGTTTACAGATATTATCTTACCATCAGTTCTGAAAGCACCTGTGGTGCCTTCAATCATTTTGCCGCACCAGCCTGATGGACAAGCCACAACATGTATTCCCACCTGGTCCTCTGACTCAGTCACATTGGTAGGGAAAGGATCCCCGCATGAACCCAACTCACCACGTGAACGACATTTTATACAGCGTTTTTGTAAACCTGATATGTAAACATAGTTATAACTAAAAATAAGTTTGACTATGTCACAATCCAATAAAAAAGACGAACAACTTTTTAGTAATATTTTAACTAGTTTGTATAGAAATGATAAACTTATACTTAGTAATATTTAAATATCATATTAATTATATACCAATCAATTACAAAGTAATTGAATTTTCTTAGTCATTTAATAATAGACAATGCAATCAAATATGGCAAAGAAAGTTTATATAAATGCATTAAGAAAGAGGTAATGTTATTACTACATTTATTATAAAAAATTACAATTAAAAGTTTGGTTACAAAAAACTACAATTCTTTTTGGTTTCTATAAAACAATAAAATATAAACGTCGATAGCACTCAACAAGAATTTACTCTCACTTTACCTTGAAAATATATCCGTGTCATATAAAAGTGGTGAAACTTACCATTAACTTCCTTTATAACCATTAATCCAAGTAAATAGCACAAAAAATATGTTTTATAGATCATTTTACACAAACACTTTATAATTTATAATAGAAAAAAATTAACTAAGTACTTAAACTTTTCATTTTGATAACAAATCGTGCTTTGTATCGTGAATTGTCACTTCCTTCAGTTCCTAAGTTACATGGACTCTCACTTGTTATGTCAACGTCAACTATAAAACTGACAATAGTGGAAGAGTGAACGCAACGAAAACTAGTTAGTCTATTTAAAACATTTTTATCTATTGTATCCGTTAAGTAACGATAAGAAAGTCATTAGAATGGTGATGATTCTGATTCTTGATGAATTCTTTATCACAATTTTATGTCATTAAAGGTCATTTAGGCAAAAATTTTGATTAAACTTTGTCTAAAAATACTGTTACTTTTAAATTGTTTTATTTTATCAGTTTTACCCATATTTTAATTGAATAACGCTTTATATTTAACTTTTTGTCTTGTCTTTTGACTGTTTAAGTAAAAAGGATCTGCAAATGAACTTCGGCGGTGCCATGCCACTAGTATACCAGCACAATAGCAAGACAATGTTAGAGATAAAACAAATCCCAGATATATTGAATATCTAATAAATTCTGAAACAAAATCAACTAATCAGATGAGTTTTTGTAAATATCACTCACTTTCATTTTAAAAATATACGAATTACATAATATGTAAAAAAAACATATTAAATACAATACCTTGATTTAAAAGTCGAGATTTCGAGACTACTCTAACATCACATAACAGTATTTTTTCGCCATTAACGATACATGAATAAATTGCTTCTTCATTTTTGGTTGCGTGTAAAATATATAAAGTACCGTAAGAATCTATTGTGAGATGTGGCTCTTCATCAGAATCAGCAATGTTGTTTCTATAATGAAGATAATTTTAATTGTAGGTAATTGTAAGGTATATACATAAATATAACGCCATCCTAGTTCATTTGACCTATAAAGTTAACGGAATATTGATAAGAGCCACTACATTTATAGCTTTAATGACAATCATAAACAAATAAGTCATATTTTTACTACTCGATACAATAGACATTGATAAGTACTTTCTAGGTGACATACCGGAATGTAGAATTAAGTAAAACATTATCTTTAAACCATTGAATTTGAGACCATATTTCTATATCTGGACAGATTAAATTTAAATGGTCATTTTCACATATGTGTTTTATATCTCTGTATTTGAAGTCTATGTGTTTCTCGCCCGAATCTTTTATGGGATCTGAAATGGATTATAAAAATATAACTTAATTAAAAACCTTCAAAAAGCTTAAATAAAATATTCTTGTGATATACCGTTTCTTAGGTTACAAGCTTCCATTATTTCAAAATCAGGTACATTCACAATATAACTCAGTGCGGGGAGTATTTCGTGCAATGTTTTAGATTTACACGAAATGTCATACTTGTCTAATAAGAAAAATCGTGAAATGCTGTCAGAGTTATTGGAATATTCCTGAAAAATCACTTCATTAGTTCCTTTTTACTTAATCTTCATTTCTATGGACATGTTGAGGGGTTCACCTTGGTTTGTTTATTTACTTTATAAGATGTGGGTCTTAGTCTACATTTTGCAAGTCGTCTTCGAAGGCCTTTTCCTTTTCCTATTGGCTCACACGGACCCCAATCGTCAAAAAATGTTACGATTTTAAATGACAGTTTTAATGTATTTCGTATGCTCACAAACGGTTCCAACTTCGATAACTTTAATTCCTTATTGATTCTATCAAACTTCTCACGTTTATATCTTTGCCACTCATCTCTTAAACCGAGCTTTGGTTTAACGTCAAAAACTTCTAAAATTAAGCCTTGTATGTAGGACTGTACTGGTATGTAAAAGTTTGAATATCATTTCAAAATGTTTAGTTGTGACAATATATAACCAATACTACTACTTTTTGTATTCATTCTATTTTATCTAGATCAGGACAAAAATGTTTTTCTTTAATATTTTTATACATAGATTTCTGAAGAAAACAATTTCATATGTCTAAAAATAAGGGATTAGAATTACCATCCAAAACATATGTGAAAGCGCCCTCAATATATTCATCTGAATATTCACAAATGTAAATGCCGGAAAAGGAATTATTAAAATTTCTAATTTGCAAATCTTTAGAAGAAAATATAATAACACTCTCGGCACTGCCGATTATTTTCATTTTCATGATATCCAGTCCTCGTTTTTTAAAATACCAAGTTTGTCTGTCATACACATTTTTACTATCGCTGAAAATAGGAATTATCTAATAGTACATTTACATAGAAACCTAAATTAAATGTGACATATAATATTTTTCAAGCAAAATACCAAAATCGACACAGTAAATTTACAATATTTCCATTAATTACGTCCACTACAGTGGCATAATTATTATCATTTCTCAGTAGTACTGAATAGTCATGACAAACAGTCAGTTCCTTTTTTAGTTCGACAAATTGGCTTTTAACAATTAGATGGTGTAAAATAAGATATAAAATAATAAATGACAACTTTAATGACATTTTTTTACTTGACATTCTAAGAATATTTTCTTTATATATGGTTTTTGACTTATTTATGTCCTGCTTCTTGTATTAGGGTATATATTGACGTTTCGTTATGAAGAATATCAATTGCTCGATCAAGCAATATACATAAGAAATTGGTATAAATATTATGAGAAAATATTGGTTTATTTTATACTACTTACCCTTCTTAATAGAAATAAAAAAGTTGGTATCCATTTTAGGAATTAAAAACTTGGATAACGAGTCTGACTGCTGTCATAGCTCAACTTGACAATTAAATGTCAGTACCAAAAGGTACCTACCAACAAATTGCCGTACTGCCTTTGTAGTAGTGTCAAACTGTCAACTATAACAGTCGGCACTCGGCATACGTTACTCAGGCATAAATGCCGATTACTGTCCATATAGAGATTAATAGAAAAATTATATAGTATTTTTAGTTTAGACTTTAGAATTACATTATGAAATAAGTGGCTTTCAATACAAGTGGAGAAGGTATTGTTCGTTTTGTAATTTAAAATAAGGTAATATTTTTTTCAATCGATCTACCTATCTTATTTATATATCCTGTTATTGATAAAGTTATTTTCTTTTTATAAAGTCTAGTTTTATATGTTGAAATATGTTTCATTCTGTAAATATTTTAACATATCTACCATTAAAATTTAGGGTTTATCTTATCATTGAACATGTCGTTTACTTTTATTTTTAATTGGAAATCAAAATTTTTGTATTCTAATGATAAGGTGACCAAATTATTTTGTATAAGTGCTTTTTTAAATTATAATTGGTTTAAGGTCATGATGAATAAAAAAATTGAAGGTAAGTGTTTATGTAAATGCATCTAATATTCATTCTATTTTACAGTTGTTTATTTATTATTTTAATTAATTTCGCTATGACGTTACCAAAAATTATTTTATTAAAAATTATTTTTTCAGGTTTCAGCCATGAGAAGAAATTGTTTAAGACTACTGCGTAACATTATACTGTTAACAATCATTGTAATATTAATATACACTATTCACAGTATAGTGGATATAAAAAGAATATCAGATGTTTTTCCAGCCCAGAGCTATTGGCAAAGAACAATTGAAAATGAAAATAAATATTTTATACCATCCAGTTATAAGGTATACTATTGCTAAGATTTTAACAAACTAGTTAAATTTATAGCAATCTCTATATTTCATTTTATTTTAATTCCTTTGTTTTAATTTGTTTTTGTATTACCATAACTGTTTTCTAAACTTTTCAGAAAATAGATTGGCATAATTATAAACAAATTGAATATGAAAAGAAAAGAACAGGTAAGAATTTCTTCTTTAAATTTTAAATTAATGATTAATGCTCCCATATTAGTATTTTGGTAAATTTATAAAATTATTAACTTATTATCATCAAATGTTGTATATTATAAAAAAAAACAAGCCTTCTCTGTATACATTATGAGCTTGAAATATGAAAAAAAAAATAAGAATGTATAGCACACCTCATTATTACAGGCATTGGTGAACATGGTCTACCGGCACATTTGCCAATCAAAGATTCAGAAATAGAGAAGGATTTGTATGCAGTCAATGGTTTTAATGGGGCCCTAAGTGACAAAATACCATTAAACAGATCTCTACCAGACATCCGTCATCCTGGTTGTCAAAATAGGCTCTACATTGAATCCTTGCCGACCGTCAGTGTAGTAGTTCCATTTCATAACGAGCATTGGAGTACATTGTTACGGACAGCTTACAGCGTCCTTAATAGATCACCAACTTTTCTTATAAAAGAAGTGTTTTTGGTGGATGACGCCAGTACCAAAGGTAAAAACATAAAAGTTGTTTGTAACAAAAGATATACATATTTCAAGACTAAACAAAAAATATATTTCAGATTTTCTTAAGGAAAAGCTTGATGATTATGTATCGAAACATATGCCTAAGGTAAAAATAATCCGACTCAAATCCAGAAGTGGTTTGATAGCTGCTAGATTAGCTGGTGCGGAGAAAGCTACAGCTGATGTCCTGGTTTTCCTTGACTCGCACACAGAAGCCAATGTCAATTGGTTACCCCCACTCCTAGGTCTGTGTATGTATTCTTTAAATTGCTTTCTCAATTACATGTAATAATATATGATAATATTTGAATCATTTGCTATTGATTAAAATCTTAATATGTTCAAAGTTATCACTGCTTTGTAGAAGCTTTAGTTATATAGAAGATTTATTTTGTAGGCATAAATTTTGTTAATAGATGAACTTTGCCTCGATTATGATTCTTATCATCCTCCATCATGATCCTTATGTTGATGATGATGATGATGATGATGATGATGATGTTCTTTAATTACAGAGCCCATAGCGTTGAATTACAAGACCGTGGTGTGTCCATTCATAGATGTTGTTGCCTATGACACGTTTGCGTATCGGGCTCAAGATGAGGGGGCTCGTGGGGCGTTTGACTGGGAACTGTTCTACAAGCGACTGCCGGTGTTACCAGCTGATGAGGCGAATATGCCCGAGCCATTTCCGTAAGTACGTTGTGAGGATTGTAAGCCGTAGTAGTAGTAGCTCTGAAGTATGAATGTGACGTCTGATATGAATTCTGTTTATTAGCTCATCTAATGAGGAATAGGAAATGGTCGCTAGAAATGAAATGATTTTTGGCTTCAATAGTATATACTTCTAGTTGTAAACTGTTCTGTAAGGAAATTATTGTATAGTTTATAAATAGGTTGTGGAATTTATTTTCTACTGTAATTGTTATATCTTTCAGGAGTCCAGTAATGGCGGGTGGTCTGTTCGCGATATCACGCGTATTCTTTTGGGAACTTGGCGGATATGATCCCGGCCTTGATATATGGGGTGGGGAGCAATATGAGCTCAGCTTTAAGGTTAGTTGTTGATATATACCAGGGTTTGCTTTCATTACTTGAGAGGAAATTTAAGGTTAGTACAGACAGAAAAAGTGTTATGTATACAAAACGTTACTCATTTTCTGGACAAGAGAGAAAGAAACAGAGAGAGAGTGAACACACATTTCCCTCTCTTTTTGTTCGTAGCTGGTCTCAAATTAATAATAAGAATATATACGCTCTATATCTAAAGTGGGTAAGGTGAAATTAAATCATTTGGTAGAAAGCTTTGGTTTTTTATTTTATAGAGACGGTAAGAGACCATTTCATTTTGAGTTTTTAACACCAAAGCAGGTTATATAATTTTAATTACCAATATAAATGAGAATTGTCAAGGCGCTACCAACTCTATGATTGATGTATTTCAGTTGTGGCAGTGTGGTGGAAAAATGCTGGACGCGCCATGTTCTCGTGTTGGACATATTTACAGGAAATTCGCACCCTTCCCCAACCCCGGCCATGGAGATTTCGTTGGAAAGGTGACTTATATTCTTATTTGTTCAAAGTATTGCGAGTACCGTTACAGTTATTGCCATATTTATTCACAATGACACGGTTCTACTAACTTTAACTAATTAAAGAACTTAATTGTCATTGATGGAATGATATTACTTAATAATCTTGTTTGTCGCTGCTTGCTGAGAACGTTTGAGTATTCACCAAAAAAAAGGACTTTATATATATATGCTTTATAGTAACTTTTTATTTGTCCAGAATTACAGACGAGTCGCGGAAGTGTGGATGGACGAATACGCTCAATACTTGTACAAGAGACGTCCACACTATTTGAAAATTGATACCGGAGATATATCCAAGCAGAAGGCTTTGAGGGATAAACTGCAGTGCAAACCGTTCAAATGGTTCATGACTCAGGTAATGTGTTTCGTACAGAAAATACATAATATACATAATATTTGTTATATCCGTCAGATTTTCGTGGTGGCCTAGAGGCTAAAGACCCGCCTCTGATGCGTGAGGGTGCGGGTTCAAAACCCTGGAAATACCAGTGTAATTTTTTGAGTTATATGTACTTTCTAAGAGCATTTAGACACCACTGACAGACGGTGAAGGAAAACATCGTGAGGCTGATGTCGGTGATTTTAAAAAATAAGAAAATCACAGATTAATGATTTATTTCAAAAATACGCGTGTCTACTACAATATATGAGCAGAATATTATGGCTTGATTCAATAATCTATGATTTATTTCTAGATAGCTTTTGACCTGACAGCGAAGTACCCGCCCGTCGAACCAAAACCTTTCGCAGAAGGACGCGTGAGTTGAACAAAATTTATTAAATTATACATTTACATATATCTATTGTACTGTATCGTCAAAAAATTATAAGACTGCGTTTTGTAAGGGATACTATAAATGACTGTTATCAGAACTATTATTAGTATAAATTATATAAAAATATGATGGATATACAACGCAGTTAAAAGGCAACGACCCCAAACATTCATCCCGATATAAGTGTTATCTACACGTTACTTTGCAGATAAGGCCGGCTACATACCCTCATTTATGTGTGGATGCTCATCATGGCAACCAAATGGACAAATTACATTTAAAAGCCTGTACAGAATCTTCATCTGCAGAACAAAACTTTGTGCTGTCATGGCATAAGGACATTAAGTTAGTATTTTATATTTATACAATAATTTTTATATGGATTCATATTTAAAATATATAGTTTACAATACAATTAAGTTAATGTTTTTTCACACATTCACGCTATTCTTAACATATTATTTTTTGTATTTGCCTGCATAAAATAATTCTTTAAAAAAAATTTCGTTACAAAAAAGATATATATATTTTTTAAATGAGGTTTAATATTAACGTAAAATCAATGATTAATTTTAGATGTAAGACTAGGAATATGTGCTGGGACCTGCCAGATTCTTCTCCAAGGAGTCCTATACTCCTGTACAGCTGTCACCTGGGGGGAGGAAACCAGCTCTGGAGATATCATCCTGTATGTTGTTCATAATAAAAACATTTGTTTAGGATAATTAACACAATTCAAGATATAATCAAGTCAAAATATAATCCTATATGATTTTTTATAATACTTGAAATGTTTCCTTGTACCAATTTTTTTTAAATTTTTACTGAATTCAAATATTAAAATATTTTTTTATCTACTTGAAGGTGACGAGCTTTATTTACAGAAAGTACATTTGAATTTTAAATAGAAAATAAATGTTAGGTAGCGTCTCCATAGAGAATTCACAATACATACCGAGCTGAGAATAGTTTTCTTAATAAAAGAATGTGACAGTATTGAACAAGTCACAATCATAATTGTATTTATCTTCCAGGAGTCCAGTCGTCTTAAACATGGTACAAACGACAATTGTTTAGATTTTGAAATATCAACGAGATCCGTTTTCATAAAGCAGTGTTCAGACTCAGAAACACAAGAGTGGGTCATAGACAAAGTAGACAACGCTATGCTGGCGACGTGGGATACCATAGCCAAAAGAGTTACTGGGCCCGTTGAGGAGTAATTATTGTCTATGGTATAGTGATCACATGACAGATATAGTCTGTTGTACAGAGCGCGGTTAATGTAATGTAATAACAAACTTATTCATTGTAAACAATAATGTTACTTACAAGAAAAACAAATTGTTTTGAGCAGAAACTAGTTACTTTTTAACTGTTGGAAGTATATTTAAACAAAAAAACAATGCTTTTATATATAAACCTAGGATTAAAATATACAATATTTTCGATATTTATATTCTACTCATAAATTTCATTTGTATAGTTTTCTATTTTAATTACTTGACTTTGATATTTTTTTTTCTATAAATAAACGTAATAATTGACATTGCTGTTAATTTTCCTGGGATAAATGAAATCATGTTTTATTTTTTTAATATAAATAATGTAATTGTTTTTTCTCTATAATTACAATAATATGCAACCTTCAAGCTCCGGAATATTGTGTTTATGAAAGAATTTTTCATGCTACAATTTTTCTTTGAATTTTAATCCTAATGTGTTAAATTACGTAAAGCACTGACGTAAACAGATAATGTTAAGACTGACATACTTTGGTATAGATAAACTTTACATTCTTAGTTTGCAGCATTTATTGTTACTTTTAATTTTTACAAAAAACTAATAGTTTTATCTTGCCACTGTCTATCATACTCCTTTTTATGTTCCCTTATCATATTATTATCGGTAGTTTGTCAAAATTATCTTAAATCCGTCCAGATGTAAAAGCGCGAAATGTTTTTTTTTTAATGTAATTTGACGCTGTAAATTAAATTTTAAAGCATTTTGTAGTATACAATCTGTAGTAACAGTAAATAGTAGTATCTTTTAATAGAAGTAAAACCGCAATATTATATAAATTTTAAACAATATATTGTTTTAAGCAATATTATATAAATTTTAAACAATATGTTATTATAGAAAAAATATGTATGCATCCGCACACATAGTAATGTCATTTATAGTTATATAAAAGCGTATGCACGCGATTAATTTATAATAAACAAAAAATAAAATGTTATCAAATTTCACACCCAGCTTTTGCTATATATGTTAATAAATGCAATATATTTTTCAAAATTCAATAAAAAAAATAATAATTTGGAAATAAAATTATTAGATTAAAACAATTGATTTGTTTTATTTATTTTTTTATTACATATTCCATTAGAATACATCTATATTTATTATTGTACATGCTTACATCGCTCACGAACGCACATAACTAAATCGTACTGCAGACTATCTATACACAGAGTAATCGAGAATATTGGGGTCTACGTCATATCTATATAAAAAAATTAAATGCAGCAGAGGTCCTATAATGCACTGATCGCATTAAGCTCTAAGTCTAGAAGCTTAGTCTATTGATGGTACTACATTATTGATTTTTAAATTTATAAATATGAGTTATAATGAATTTTTGATAGGTAAAAGTTTAATGGCGGGAAAAACAAGTGCCAAAATAATAAAAAAATAAAAGAAGTTTCATACAGATTAAACAACAAGGTCAGTATTAATTCTACAGCCTCAATTTGCTTGACGCATGATATACTTATTTTGTATTCTAGTATCCTTAACTCCCTTCATAAATAATACAAGCGTAAAGATATGTACATTATTTTTTACACACATCATTAAGTACCTATTTACAAATTAGAATTCTTTATACATCATAAAAAAGATAACTATACCGTTCTATATCACCGCGAAATCAATAACTACATTCAAAATAGATAAATATTATAATGTATATATTGTTTTATATATTAATTATAAATAAAAATACACCTTACAGTCACTAAATAAAAAGTAAGACATATTAAATTACAACGTATTGCTTCGTTTAGTCACATTTTGCCAAAATATCACCTTGCATCGGCCCATTGCCAAGGAGAAGTACATTTAAATTTATCCCTCCAATTTTTTATTTTTATAAACTTTTCGTAAAAAATATCGACGCCTTATCAAAAATCGCTCAGTCAACTAGCATTTAAATTAATAATCTAACACAGAGTAGACACCACAATTTAAATGAGACACATATGGACATACAATATATCTACTTAACTACATATTTTTTTTCTTCTTACTGACTTAGGAGTACCACGATTAACATACAACTTGCGGTCAAAGACGCTTCTTTCAGGGATATCGAAAGTTCTTATACAATAGTTTTTAATAACGTCTCAGGAATATTAAATAATATTTAATCTTATACAAATTCAATGTAATGTATATACATATTATAATTTTCAGGTAATCTGAGCGCACATTGACACACAAAGAGGGAAGGTATAATGATCATAAGTCAGAGATAAGTCAGCAAGAAGTATTGACCCTAGACGGTTATTGAATCTAAAGTTTTATTATTGCACACACTCGGTGTTACGTATCATTGTTTCGATAAATTCAGCTATTTAAAATTACTAATAGATCGAGCAACTATTTTATGGCATTATCTGGCAATACTGAATATTATTTGTGTCTAGTGTTTCTATTACAAAAATAGTATGGATTAAGATTTGCAGTTTATTCATATAATCTAAATTTTTGGGAATAATATGGGAGTATGCAATTAAACATATATTAACAATATATGTAAAATGAGATGCACATAAGTGAAATATTCTCATTATAAAAAATTGCCTTTTCGCATGAGCAGGGATTATTTGGAATAAATAAATAAAATCATTATTTGACAAAAACAAATCACGGGTCAATAGAGTATTAGATGTTTAGATAAAATATAAAAATTATTGCTTACATAGTAATAGTATTGCGAAGTAATAAAAGACCTTAGGTCTAACAATACAAAAGAACGACTACAAGAATAAAATATTATTATGTACAAATACCTAATTGTAGGGATTGAAAGAATTATTTTTTGGCTAAAATACATTAGGAATACATGATTTTTGTGAAGATTATTATAAGCGACGTATATAGGACTAAAATTAATGTTGTAAAATAATATCAAAAAATGTATAAGACAAATTGTGATCGCAATTGAGTATTTATGTTTCATATTATGCTTAGTTCATATTATAAGCATTATTATAAATGTTTTTAATGACTCGTTACCCTGTCGTACTTTATTTCAAGAGATTCATTTAACATGAGTTTTTTAGTTCGGTAAAGGGTGAATGACTTAAGGTTCAAATTTGTTTTAAAGCAAATAAACTAAAAAACAGACTACCCTAAAGATCTAAATTTCCGAGTTCGTTTAATCCTAAACTAGCCATCATAAAAAACTTCAGTCCATAGAAACCTAAATGCATCTACACTATCCATCACAAGAATTCACAAACACGGTCGCCACTGTCAAACGCCAGTTCTATAAAAATAATACCTACAGATAATCTGAATGCAGATCATTCGAATTTAAAGTCGCTGAATATCGAAAGAAATTCATGAACGATGACGGGCGCGGCCGCTCTTTCTTCGTTTTCTTCTTCCATCACGCACAAAGACAATATTTGCAGGGTCATCAGCCAACTGAGGGTACCTGGAGACAGAGTGCACATCTTTAGCAGCCCAGCCATCAACTATTCCGTGAGATATAAGTTCTTCTTTTTCTTCTTCAGTCCAAGAACCCCTTCCTTCCCATCCGGCGGCAACAAGCGCCTTTTCTCTCTCCCAAGCTCTAGCCGCAGCTCTCTTGTGGGCGTGTTTTAATAATTTGATTCGTTCTTGTGAAGGATCAACTCCGTACCGCAAAACAATCACTGCTTGAGCAGAACCTTTTCCAACTGCATGTACGCGAACCTGCTCGTAAAATATATTTTTTTATGTAATATACTTATATATGTTCAATAGTCCACAAACTATTTACGTACCTCTAATCCTTGGTCATTGGTCTCATCTTGAGAAACGTTGAATTTACCAGACAATCGTCTCAATTCTTCCATGTCATCTCTGATTTTAAGTGAATTGTCTTTGACAAAGTAAAATACATCCTGATCG
The DNA here is from genome assembly GCA_018231745.1 of Danaus eresimus. NCBI lineage: Eukaryota > Metazoa > Arthropoda > Insecta > Lepidoptera > Nymphalidae > Danaus > Danaus eresimus. The sequence goes on from DVQP01000026.1 coordinate 15,706, forward strand.
TGAATACTGAAGTGAACATCTAAGAAATATGAGTTGTTAAATACTGTGGTTATGACATCTTCTACAACGCTATTTGCGCCGTCGGCAACACTGATAAAGGCTTTTCCGTCCACTCGTGATATTAATACACCTTCGCCAAATACACCTCGCTTGTAAGATACTCTTGGTAATAAGTTTCTTGTCATCGGTTCCATCTTTAGGAGAGGTGTTGGAACAAACTCAATATCTGACAGTTTGTCGTTAACCTGCAATTGCAAATAATGTCAATAAAAGTACGTAAAAGAAACCTTTAAATTGTGAAAATAATTCAGTTCATTATCAATATTATTTTTACCTTTTCTATAATGCATTGCAGTCCAGACAACACACCAAAATCAGGCACTAATTGTGATGTAGTAACAGATGTCTTAGGTTGGAAGATCATATCCGTGATGTACTTGGCTCCCATCATCTTGTTCAAATCGTATCCATAAAGCTGAAGCCAGCTTGCCAAGTTTGTCATATAAGGAACGTTCTGGTTTCTATTGATGGGGTCATTATTTCTAAATCTGTAGATAAATATGTCGGTAGGCAGACTTAACTTTGTTGCAAGATGTTCCCAACTTGGTGTCATCCATTGACCAACAACAGGATCATATAAGCGATTCTCTAAATATACCAAATTAGTGTTATAATCGAAAATTCCTGATTGGAAGTCAACGGGTAGATAGAATCCTGGATTTGTGTCTTTTACTATTTTACCGAAGGGGCTACGTTTTATTTCTTTTATAATTTCTCCGTTAACATCAAATACTACAAGAGGGGAACCATTGTGATCAGTTGCTACATAGAAACGTTGTTCCTCGGTTTCAATGCATGTTAAGAAGTTTCTTTGATCATACAAGAATCGTACAGTTTTTTCAGATTTTGGGTAATGCATATGAGTTATAAGGTTAGGAGTTTGAGGATTCGTATAGAAAAATTGTGTAATGTTGTTCTTGTCATCTTTCCAAGCGACAAGTCTGTTCCTATCATCATAGAAATACCACATTTGAAATTTATCCCTTTCAAATGCATGAACGAATTGCCCTCGAGAGTTATACCTGTATTTTTGCTCACCACGTCTTATTACGAATCCGCGGCCATCGTAACTACTGAATTCAATATCACCATACTGAACAACACGGTCGCCAATATCATAGCCTAGATAGCGTTTCTCACCATGTTCGATGATACTAATGATGTTACCATTTTCATCATACACATATTTCCAGTCGTCTATGGAGCCAACTACTTCCATTAAATGACCATCATAATTGTAACTTACGCGTTCGCTTGAAGACGTATCGCCGATCATCATCTTTTTCGACTTAATGCGATTTCTTACGTCGTATTCCAGTTCAAGGCGGAATACATCGAACGATTTAATGTTCATTAATACAGTTTTGATTCTGCCGTGATCGTCGTAATCAGTAATGGTAAAATATTGCTTACTTGTGTCCTGCATAACAGAACGGTTAAATGTATTGCTATATATTCTTAAATCACTTACTCCTTCCAGAGATCCCAAATTTTGATTATATTTCAATCTCAATTGTGGCATTTCTTTGCTGTTAATATTCATGTCTATGGTGGAAAGTCGAGCGTTGCCGTCATACTGATATTTAAAGTGAGCATTATTAAGTCCCGTTTTAGAGTTAAACTTCATTTTCTCATCTTTCAATATTCCTGCGTGATATTTATAATCTTGTCTGAGCTCATAATCAGGGTCACTTATTTCAACATTTTTTACAAGATGAGTATTTTCATGATAAACGTATCGTATTGCTGAAGCTCCAGCTAATACAGTTTCTAGTTTTCCTGTGCTATCATAAACATAGAGAATCTTCCCTGATTGATGAGGAAATATTTTTGCTAGAATATGTCCATCATCATTGTATAAAATTTCATACGGGTGTCGATTCATTGGTGAAAAGTATTGATATTTAAAATAGCCCAATGAAGTCATGAGGGCGAATGTATGAATATGGCCCCTCGGTGTTGTAAGATTCTGAAGAGCTCCAGAATCGTCGTAATCGAGAAGGTAATCACTACCTCTAGGTGTAGTTACTTTGAGTGGTAAATTAGTAAACATATCTCTAAAGGAATACGCCAAAGATGATCCATCTCCATATCTGATTTCGTGCAATCTACCAGCCCGGTCGTATCCATAGGTTTCATTAAGGTCGCCCCACTTCCAACTTGTTAATCTATTAAATCTATCATAATCTAGTTCAACTTCCGCAAATATTCCACTTCTCGGCCCCCATTTTACTGGCCTAGCCATTCTATCATACGTGACATTTAGAAGTTCGACTTTATCATCCATAAATACAGCAACTGTAGACGTATCTCTATCATATTCCAGTGTAAGAAGGTTTTCACCATTCACGCGTAATTTTCGACCTATTTGAGCGACTGCCTTACTGCTCTTGCCTTTGTTCGATTGAAGCCTTCGTAAGAAATAACGCCATTCGAATCTATTAGCTAAGTCACCACCAACTTCAGTTCTTTGTTTAGCTGGTACTGGATAACTTTCTCCTAAAATAGGATCAATTTCCGACAGAATTGTGTAGGGTACAGTATCTGTAGATATAATATGTCCCCAGGGCATACTAGATGATATACTATTATCGGATGATATAATTGTTTTCTTTTCAGCCTCGCCCACTCTTGTGTTAACTGACGATCCTTTAATCAATATCGATATTGGTTTTCTATTATTTTCACTGACGAGCACAGTAGCTCCTTTAAGGCTTAGATCAAATGTCAAGTTAATAATTCTGCCCGTAGGAGTGACTGCTGATGTAAGTCTACCAAACTCATCATACTTGTAAATATAACTCCTTCCAGTGCTGTCATATTTTGCTTTCAGTAAACCAGAGGTTCCGTGATAGTCGAAAGTGACATTAAAGTTGTCAGGGGTTCGAAGTTCTTGAAGCATTTTCATGCGTGACATCTTAAGTCTACACTTTTGACCCTTAGTGTTTTCTATTGAATTTACGAGACTAGAGTAATCACGTAGAAGAAATACTTTATTACCGGCTGCATCAGTTACTGTGCTTAGTTTACCATTGCTTGTATTAACAGTATAGGTGAAAATATAATTGTTTTCTCCCGTCAAAATATTTTTTGTCATAACGTGTTGACCAAACCTGTTAAATATATAGGTTTCTTGTGTATCTGGTGAATAAATTTCATATTCTCGAGCTCCACTTGCATCAGGAATACTAGCCATAACGGATCTTATTCTATAATTAGCTTGATCCGCTATATGAACTATGCCATCAGGACTAACTGTGACTGCTGAAATAGTGTTAAACTTAGAATTGGAAGCTAAGAAATGATCTGCTTCAAAACAATCACACCCTCTCTCCAAGCAATTGCATTTTGATTCAGCTCCGGCATATAAAGAAATCTTTCCATCTGTCGTGATAAGTCTTACTCTGTTTATTCTTTGAGAATCACTTTCAGCAACATATAAGTCCCCAGCTGCACCGAAAGCAATACTTTGAGGCATTACTAGTGTTGCGTATGTTGCAAGCTCCATGTCATATCCTGTCAATGGTGAAGGACAGTGAAGCGGTCGACCTGCGATGACTTTGACTCTACCATCAGGAGCCATTTGTAAAATCATATGGTCATCTATAATGTGCAAGCTGTTATCGAGCGGATTAATAGATAGCTCAGTAGGCCATCTCAAGTGAACTTCTTCAACGCTTAATGTTCCTTCACAAGGTATCGGTTTCCAGTGTGCTCGGTGCATATGGTTTCCAATAACGGTAGTTATAATACCATCTCTGTCTACCATGCGAATATTTGTACCGTCTGCAAAGTATAGTACATTGTCAATGGATACAGCGACACCTTTGGGATATGCTAATTTTGCATCTCTTGCTAGCGCTCCATCACCACAGTGAGCTTCATCTCCAGGAAGACATCTTTCACCAGATCCAACGACAGTTTCCCAGTTTCTTTCAGGATCAGTAAAATCTTCTGTATTACGGACTTTAATAATCTGATGTGACTCTGGGTCGGATATGTATAACGTTCCATCGAGAGGCGAGAGCGCCATGTGATAGCGGTAGGAAACACGTGTTGCACTGCAATCAGAGTAAATTTAGTTATTATAAATTGTATAAAAAAAATTGAAAACATAAATTTTCTTAAAATTTAACACTTACTTCAATTTAACAACTGTCCGTACGCTTCCATCGGTGCAGATTTTTCGCACTAAGTTGAAGTCCCCTACAAATAAGCTTCCATCCGGTGCGGTGGCCAGTGCGACGGGTGCTAGTAGTCGTTGTCGTCGCGCTGCACCCGCACACTCGTTTCCACATTCTAAGGCGCGTTGTCTTCCGTCACCCATTGCTGTTATGATGAGGCGAGGTTTGTGTTTTAAGTATATATTAGTTCCGTCGCCTTTTTGCAAAATACCTGTAATGAAAAATATAAAGATAACAAATAATATTCGAATAATATGAATTTGGTTATTTTTTATTAATTTAGCCAACTTACCTTCGTGGAAATTATATCTGTGATGTATGTCTAAGTTCCATCCTCCAACATCAGAGATGCTCATGTCATGACCACTTAATTTTGTGGTTTGTACATTCCATATGATATCCTTGCAATCAGTGTATTGATAACCCACTTTAACTAGTGCCGTTGTTACACCGTACACTCTTTGTCTATAAACATTAAGCCTATTCCACGGATAGGTGAATTTAATCACTGGATCGGCTTCAAACACCTTCTCGAAAAGAATGCCTTCAATTGTTATACGCAAATGTATCAAAGCTAAAGTAGGTGGAACTTTTTCTGGTGTCAGTTGTAGTTGTATTGTAGAGAGGTAACCAGCCGCTCTTGAACTATGATAGACCAAATTTAGGCCGGTTCCTGGTATTTGAAGGCTTTCCTGGACAACCTGAAAAAATTAAATTATAAACACTTCAATTATATGGTACCCGGTATATAGTTGAGAAGGGTTCAGAGTGCTTTATAACTATATCTTACCTGGGATTCAGCTAAAATAGCGCTCTTATCTGGGCAGGCTCCTTGGAAACCATGTTTCCACGTGGCAAGTACAACTGGTTTCATTGCATCGTAGTCGTGTGCAAGGCAAGCTTGAGGCGGACCCATGTTACCTTTTTCATCCGCAGTCGTCATAACCACTTCGTCGATTATCACAACCTACCGTTAACATTTTTTAAATTAATGATTTTACAAATATTATATGACTGCGGTAAATTACAATGTTTACCACATGCCCTTTTGCATTCATTGTAAAAAATTAAGTCATCACAAGTTCTAAATTGAGTTTTCAGTACAAATTTAGGTTTAATCATTGTTTTGCATGTTTCGTACTTGCACAAAATAATTATGTGACTCATTTATATTGTGTTTAATAACTCATACACTTTAAAATTATAAATAGAGTTTACGTTTTGTGTTCCAAATTGTAATTTAACATAAGATCTGCACATGAACATTTCGTCACTGCTTAAAACAATATTAAAGTAATGATTATAACCAAATATGTTCACCTCATTCCAAGGCACGAAAATAACTTGAGTGGAACGCTTGAAAGGCGCTCTTCCAAAGTGAAGAGTGACCGCCCCTCCTCCGTTGACAAGCAGGTCGAACCAACCGTCCTCTCTCGTTAATGTGAACCCTTCGAGAGGTGTGGACGTGGAGACTCGCACTCCAACCAAACCAGAACCCAGAGAAGTAACTACCCTACCTCGTATAACGGCAGATCGGCTGAAAATTCAAGTCATTTATGACAAGCCTGTTTTATAACAATTACGTATTTTATTAAATTTAGGAGTTTGGATTTTTGTTCTACTTAGGGCCTACAAATTTTAAACAGAAAGGACATTATATTATATTACGTTATGTAGATATAAAGATGTTTGTGTAATAAGAATTTACAAAATTTATGATGGTTCGAAAATTTGTGATCTCTAAAGGATTGGAAAAAGTTATTTACTTCTACGTATTGTTAGGATAAATATAAAAGATCTACATAGATTTTATAATATACATTTATAAATAAAAAGCGTAACACAAAACTCACAGGACACGTTAAGGTAACATAAACATCATGCATACTATATTTACACTAAATTATTTTGCCAATTAAGTAGATACATTGAAGGTATCATATAAATATATACTTAATTCTAATATCTAAACTCAAGGTCACACACAATCCTACCTAAATTACTATTTCTTACCTCGTGTTGAAGTGGTTCCAAAACATACTGCGCAGCAGAAAGACGAGAAATGACATAAAATGAGTTTAATTGGATACGACATAGTAATTTAGAAGAAGAAATGTATAAATTATTAGTAAAAGGATGTTATTTTTTGTAACAAACATTCATGCAGGTACCACTTATATTATTGTTTTGTTATTTGTTAGTTTGCTTAGGAATATGAAATTAGTCGAATGTTTGATGTTATAGGAACAAATAATAAAAAAAAAAATTACATTGTTATATAACTTAAAAACGTAGGATTGACTGGGGCACAACATTGCGTATCTTATATATAGATATTTATGACGTTTCTTAATTATATTAGGGGTCAATTGGTGTTTGTAAGTGCTCAGTGTGCTTTTTACAAACAACATCTGACCCCACAACAGATAGTTTTATTCTAACATCGTACATCGAACATTTATTCTCACCTCTCGTTGAAAGTTTCCTGCTTAGCGTAATTTTGAAGGCTACCTTCGTCGATAAGGAATTTCATTCTTTCGAAGAATGATGCTGTGATGGCAGGGGGTTGTTTCCTTAGTAAAATGTCCGTAGGTTTTGGTGACGAAACGCAGAGTTGACTTCCTTTACATGCAGGACTCTGACAGCATTCAGGATCTTCACAGTCGATTAAGCCATCTACATTCAAATGAAACAGGATTTAAATTTTTGTCTTCTTATTATATACCATTCTTTGTTGTGTTGTCAGCTCATACCATTCTTTGTTAAATTCGTGAAACACAACTATTATTACAATGGGTAATTGACGATCTGAAAGGTACTTGAAAAGAATACCATCAATTCAATTTATTTATTTATACCTTTGTCGTTGTCCTTGGAATCGTCGCATATTTGTTCCTTGAGTGTAGTGCAATCTGGTCCATCCCATCCATCGAAACACTTGCATTCCCAGTGGCCATCGTTAGCTACACGACATTGACCATGACCAGCACAGCCTCTCGGACATCCTTCTAAAGTGCAGTGCCTTCCGTTCCAGCCGGAGACACATAGACAAGTGCCGTTTTTACATTGGCCGTGGTCGCTGCATCGAGTGTCGCATAATTTCGATGTACAATACTCTCCTGTCCAACCTTGATCGCACACACAAGCTTCACCCACACATCTACCATGAGGGCCACAGTCGAGATCACACACCTCTGTAGATAATACATTAAATATTGTTTATAATTTTAAAGAAATAAAAAGGTTCAAGTTTTAAAGGAAGTGTCGATTTAACATTAACTTTCCTAAACAAAATTTGATACCTTTGGAACAGTCGTCGCCCGACCAACGTGCATGACAAGTACATGTTTGAGTATCAACATCGAAAGTTCCATGCCCCGAACAGTCCGGTAGACATTGAAGTGCGTCTTTATCCATTGTAGCACAGTCTAAGCCTTTCCAACCTTTTTTACAAACACAAACACCTTCAATACAAAATCCGTGTCCTGAACAAGTTGGGTGCGGACAGTCGACATCTTCACAAAACTTTCCTTTATATCCTCTGACGCATGAACATTTTCCGTTTACGCAATGTCCGTGGCCATTGCAATCAGGGACTTCACATTCATCATGCCTCAATGAACATTCTTTACCCTTCCAGCCGGGATTGCATTGACATTCTCCATTGATATACTCTCCTCTTTGACTACACAATACTGGACAAACACCTAAAATTAATGTTAATTAAATTTAGTAAATGTTTGTAGAAATAAAATAATTGTAGGTCTTAGAATATAAAATAATAATAATTTGTGTAATAGTAACTAATATGAAATAAACGACAGCATTTAAGTATTATATTGATTTATATTTACTTTCACTGCAGTCGTCACCACCGAAACCGGGTTGACATTGACAATGTCCCATGAGACACTCTCCTTTACCGGAACATCCGTTTGGACAGTTTTGTGTCATATCGTCAGCGACCATAGCAATAAATGAAATCTCTTGAGGATCGCCGTCATCATTGTAGAGCGAAAGAAACCAGTGACCTTGTTCCATATAGTGCGTTATTTCTTTCTTAACGGATGGCTGAAAATAGAAAAAAATATCAATGTTAAGCAAATAAATGAAAAAGTTGGAAAACAACGTCTAATATGGGATGATTAAAGGTATTTCAAAATGATGTGACTTTAGTATACTTACATGTGAAGCTCTCGTCGTTCGAGCTTTAAATCCGCTAAGGACTTCTAAAAAATGATATTGAGTGTGTGTTGGTAGAGCATTTCGTCTTGCATATACACCTATTGAAGCGCCTCTAGGTATCATGTAATCGAATTTGACGTAAGCAGCTTCCGATTGATAGAATTGCATATTCCAGTAACTATATGGAGGGATTTCTTTAGACAACTTTTCACCTAGAGTTATTTGTTTGAACGTAGTTCCATCTGGTGGAAAAGACTGCGCCGGGAATGTTCGCGCACCTATAATATTCCATGCTTTAGTAATTTTGTCATCTCATATTATTAGAAAACAGAAGCCATTCATTCTTTCATGCTCACAGTGATATATTATATATTTTCATATTAAAAGCACCTTAACAACTAAGGATGATACTATAATAACTACTGCTACTATAAAAAAACCACATGCCAATTACATATTCACTATAATACTATATTATTCTTTATTTAATTTTGTGCCTTATTACAGATTAACATGCGTATTAGTTTGTTAAACATCAAAGTAATTTCCAGAGCTCCTAAAGAAATGGTTGTATTGAACGTTAGTCAATTATTTTTAAAACGCAAATTTGAGAGACCTCACCTTCCAGTATTAGGATTGGTGGGGGCTTTATTTTTGGACATACGCATTTTGAAAAATCTGTTGTTGAAATTAATTCAGGTTCAGTCGAGGATGCTATTGTGGAATCAGTAGTTGATAAATAAATATCAGGAATTATATCTTTTGATGCATAATCAAAGTCAGTTACAGAATCTGTCGTTGAAATATCGTTTAATTCTCTTTCAGTTGTGACATCCGAAGATGCATCATCAGTAGTCCGTATATTTTCTTCTGTGATTGTGCTGCCGTCAGTAGAGTATGTACTTGAAAGATCTCTTGTTTTCTCGTTAAAAGGTGTTGTTTTATCTAAATATTCATCATACAGGTCATCAGAAGAATAACCACTATCACAAACTGGACATGAACATTCACAGCTTCCTCCCCAATCTTCAGTATCAATAGTTTTTGTCGTTTTTGTTGTATTTTGAATTGTTATTGGTTTATTAAAATTTGTAGGCATTGTTGGTTCAGTGTCCAACGGTGTAATTTTTACTGTCGGTATTTCATTAGAATCCACAACTGTTGGCACAGTTACTGTCAATGAATATAGAGGTTTATATGAGTCATTATTAGCATCATCTGCTGAAATGGTTAAATTTATCAGAACGTGTTTAGCATTAGACGCAGTTTCTGAAGTTTTTGATTCAGTTGCAAAAGGGATTTCATTACTGGTTGTAGTCTCCTTTTCAGTTGTAGCTGCTGTTTTAGTACTTACAATACTGGGATTGTTAGTTACACTCGGTGATAAAGTAGTTATTGGAACAACATGCTCATTCTTAGAAAAGGCATTGTGCGTGGTGAAAACACTTTCCATTATTGGTTTTGCAGTTGCTTCTGACACCGAATTTGAAGTTTGGTATTTATTGGAATCAAACTTTGTTGTTATTATTGTTTCAGAGGATGAGTCTTGATCGTTATCATAATGAAGTTGTTTAAGATTTCTTTCTGGCTTAGAATACTCATTAGAGAAAATGTGCAACTCTTCACTAACTTCATTTAGTCTTGTTAATAATTTCGTATACTGAAGTTTCTGTAAGCCGTACGATAAAATGGAAGGAAATGCGTCACCTTGCATGTCTTTTGGGTCATAAGCTATGTTATTTTTCGTGTTACTTTCAATTTCCAGGGGATTAGAGACTTCATTTTTGGTGTTAATTGGTTTAGTGCTTATAGTGAGAGCATTTAATATATTTTTTTGACCTGTGCTTACAGATGTAGAGTTATAAGTTTGGGTTGATCTCGCCATTTTATTAAATGTAGTATTGCTAGAAGTAATATTACCAGTACTACCATTATCACTGACACTGCTAGATACATAAGCATTGAAAGCACCCTCAGTAACTTCCGTTTCCTGATTTATAGATACCTCTGACACACCATGCATTAAGCTGACAGTGGTCGAAGAAGGTAAAGTGATTAATTCATGCATATCTACAGAGGAAGAATCCGTGGAAGAAATAGAAGGTGAAGAAGCATGCCCGTCTACACTTCTACGGGGACGTGACTGTAATTCTCTTTTACCTGAAGAAGACGTAGAACTGGGATGTGGTCTTGTTACTGATTTATTGGTTGAGTCAAATGTCGTTGCTTTTGATGATGAAAACTTATCTGCAGTATCGCCAACTAATACTGAACATGGCTTTGCATTTTGATAGGACCAGTTGTCAGTGAAATAGGATGCTGTAAGAAAAAAAATCTATAGTAATTTTTTTTAAGAACAATAATTAATATTAAATAAATTAAGATCATACCTGACATATAAGAGGCAATAGATAGTAAGAGAACAAAAAGAACTATAAACACGACAGCTGTACATTTCCAGGAACATCTGGACGATAAACCTTTTCTGAAATGGAAACGGGAAGCGGCTGGAGGAAAATGAGTTGCCCTAAGATTATTTCTCACAGGAAGGACGGGCACGGGAGCGCCAAAAGCGGGGTGCCTGTCACTCCTCTCCATTCTTTCCAAAGTTCCCTTATCTTGTTTTCCTGGACTACTGCAAGATGAATTTGACTTGTAGTCCATAGACGGATTCTTCTGAATGTCTCCTGAAATAGGAATTATTTTTCTTTATCATTATCTATAAATGGTTATTATAATTTTAAAGACTACATATACTTTGTCTCTTTTTAATTAAATAATGATATTATGTGTATATTAATGTTTACCTGAAGGCACGTAGAAATTTCCAGAAGGCGTGCGCACGAGACACGAAGGTTCAAAATCACCTAAATCAGCTGGATTGCCGGTGATGCGGCCGTTTAAGCGTGACATAGTTGGATTTCGAGGAGGGACATCTGGCGGAGGCCTGGCACCTTCGAGCAAACAACCTAAAATAAACCACATATGTATACATTTAACTTTGCAATATCTTAATTTACATATATTTTTTTCTTAAGATATCATTTCTAATAATATTAATCTTAGTATAAGGGTAATTAGTACGTTTTTAAATTTCTAATATGCTTGTTGGCTTGAAAAAGGATTTATTATATTAGCTTTGATGTACAAGTATCTTTTCTTTATTAAATTATAAGGAAATTTCAATAATAGCTTGTAAACAAATAGGGTACACCGGGCCTATGGAAATGGATCAAAGATTGCGTGTTTCGGTAGTTAGTTAATAAAGGAAATATATTAGATCGGGAGCTATTCGCTGAACTGCGGGGCGCGGCTGCCTCTCCCATCGCTAATATAAGTTAATGGAAAATCGAAGCATTATCCACCCCACCACCCTATCTTCCGACCGCCAGCCAACTTTTGATCCTCGACAAATTTTAAGGATTCCTTCGAGCGTTAATTAATTTATTGTAGCGGCCGATGTAGCCGCAAGAAAACTCAATTAATTTTAAAAGGGTTTTTGTGTTGTTTTTTTTCGCAGATCGCCCTCTACTTCGCGAAAGAAAGCTCAGTTCTCTATAATACTACCAGTTCTTTGTAGCGATCTCTTTTGAGCAATCTATTCTATAGTAATAATTTGAAAGTAATGAATTTACTCACTGCGTTAAATTTATTATTTACTCCCAGAAAATTTATGTTATTAATGTGTGTATCCTTGTTTAAAAATATTTTTATCTGTAATAATTATCTTATAATTAAATAATGTAAATAATAATAAAGATACATTCTGCGGATATAATATAACAAAACATTAAACGATATTTTGTAAAGCAACAGACAAGCTTTGTTACAAACTTAAGCTTGTTTGTTATTGCATAAATTCTCATTAGCATACATTAAAGTCTAAGCGGGGATAAAACAAGGCAATTTATTTTGTGACTCGTAGCAGTATAAACTTGTATGGAAAGTAGGATTCTATCCTAAATTGTCTCCGCCACTGAAAAACTAAATCGCTTCACTTTTACCTAATTTAAGAGGACAAGTATCGCCATTAATACACACGTCACTCTACGTCCTAATACAAAATGCGGTCCATTTATATTGTGACTCAGGGAGTGGGAATTATGGTAATCGGACGAGTTGTGTCTTTTGTGTGTAATGGTGGGTAATTACTGAGGCACCTCCCGGGGACACTTCGTCTTCTGAAAGGGGCCTTAGAGTTCGAGAAATTCGACACTCGTTAACCGGATCGTCTCAACTTTAAAAGGGAACGCGATTTTGAATGTCGTCTTGGGATTTTATTTCCAACAAAGTTTTTGCTACATTTCAAATTGCCTTTGAAAACTCTATTCCAGTTTATCTAATGCACTTAATGGTACAAAAATCTATTTGAGAATCTACCAGTCCCGTTTTACTAACCATATTGATGCATATTTTACATGCATAAAACTGGATCATAATCAAGCAAATGCTACTATCCGTATTCCGGTTCGTTTATTTTTATCTTTTCGAGCCATGTGGTTTTCCTATCCAGGCTCACCATGCAAAGCCTTTTCTTATAAAAGCCAAAGCTAGATAAGTAAAAATAGGTACATAGCAGGATAAAATGGCCATGTTTCGGCTCATTTGCGGTTGAGCCGGGCTCGATCGAACGTGATTTCTTATTGAAAGTAGAAAAGCAGCAGCGGTAATTTTCAACCTGAGCTTTTATAAAGGGTAAGTTAAAACCATCACCTCTTTTTAAAAGAAATATAATAACTGGTTACTAGTTTGTATGTATAATTTATATTTGTGTTTTGAAACAGTTAAACATCAACCCAAATTCGTTGTCTCATCTCAATTAAACCTTAGATTTATCGAACCATACCTAAAACAATTATTTTTAAGATATTAATAATAACGCAGCTACAGCTTCTAGATGTATGTATGCCAAGACAAAACTTGATACATTAAGGAAATTTCACTAGACGGGAGAGGACATCTGTACCGACTATTTAAATCTTAACACATTGTTAAATTAGTGTAAATTGGTAAAAATGTAAGATTTTATTTTTATAATTTATATATATCACATACTTCTTCAATTCCCGATTTTAAATTTAGCACCAAAGTTTTGAACGCATATTTATATGAGAGAGCAGAGCTGCGATTTATAGTTCGGAACAATTGGAAACTTGGGCCGGCGTCGTCATGACTTCGTTTTAATTAGTACCCATTCATCGTGAAACAATTGAGTTCTCGCACAAATCCATTATGGGGAACTTTTCGATAGTCGAAAGAGGTATATTCAAAAGTTTTAGATTGTGATCAGATCGGCAGGGACGGATCTTTGTAAAACAAGAGGTTCCATCTTACCGATCTCTATCTTGAGAAATTTTATATCAATAAAATATTTTAGCAAAAACTTTTCATCTGTTAAGCCTCGATGGCGTCTATTTACAGTAGTATTTGGAATAAGGAAACTTAACCGGTAGCATCAAATGAACTGATTATTATTTTTTTTAAATTACTTAATTGTATTATTTTGTGATGTGGACATTATTTATTTCGTTAGTCTTATGATTTTAGTTATGATTGCATAAAACCTCGTTATAAAACAGGGAGTAAACTGGTGAATAAAAATATACATAACTATATTTGAAGTTATATTGTACGTTTTGGTAAAGAAGCTTAAGAGCCTTTTTTGATTAAGAATAAAACAAAATCTTAATATAATCGTGGCAGATGCTGTTAAGTACTTTCGTTACACTCATTACTAAAGTTAAGTATAAGTAAGTAATATTTATTTGTAAGATAATTGTTTTGATCAAAAGCCAATGGGTTATAATAAAAAATATGTAAATGAAGAGATGGTGCAATATATTATGTCAAGCTATAGCCGACTAGTGCAATGATAAGATTACCAGACAAAGGAAGTCCAACCATATCACTACCACAACGGCCGCTAAATGCGTGCCTTCATTACTACAGTCTACTTAACAATTTATATCTTGTTACTGAAACAATAGAGTACATATTATTCGCTCAACTCTTTATTAGTATCGCTACGTCAACCTCTGCTTCGTTAAAGGACACTCAACTTTATTTATGTCGTCATAATGGCAATGTTGCCTTATTTGCTTTTATTGCAAATGTTTTTATTAAATTTAAGATCGTTTGTTTCTATACATAGAGTTGAAATCACCCTAACTGGTAAGTTTCCGTAAATATGGTAGTACAGGAAATTGAGTCTTCCAGGGGAAGGTTAAAGTATTCTTTTGCTTGAATGTTTGAATCAAGTCGGGTAGTTTCCGGCGCGATAAGGAGACGATGTTGCTTAAGTCTGTACGTCACGCGACTGGCGCACTAATTTATGTTGTGATTTTAGATATAAGGAATGGACGCCAGTCTTTACTGAAAACATTTTTTTTTATGCCAATAATGGCCATGCTCCAAATATAGTAATAGTATTCACTGAAACACAAAAAAATAAAAAATGAATTGTCAAAAAAACATACATTTCAGTACTGTTAAGATATTAAGATTTTTGGATCATCCTAACCCAAGTTTAAAAATTTACAAAGATATATTATGTTTTTTTTTTGTTCGATATAATTATTAGTCTCACTTAAGTAATAATTACAATAGCCATTCCATAATAATTGAAATAATTTATTTCTCATTAAAACAAAGTTCAAACAATTTACCATTTTATCTTACGGGATCGAAAACTTCAAAGCAAAATAAACGGAGATTACAGACTTGATAATAAGGATAGCAACCTCGCTCGTTAGACGTTTCTCCTTCATTAGAGTCTAAGAGGAAATTGTGAAAAAACCATCGTCTTCCATTACGCAACCCAACACCAAGATTCAACGTCTACTAATGGTCAAAACAAAGAATTAATCTTACTATCTCATTGTACATATTTCTTTGTCTAAATCCATTAAATTAATTACGGTCATTCGAGGAGTGGAAGTATTTATTAGGTTCGTTATCATTCATTGAATCTTTCGATAGTGGGCAGTGAAATCGTTTGACGGATATGCGAGCTTCACGAAAATAGGGTGGTAAAATTAGATGTCCAAGAATGACGGTAGCTGGAGCCATGACTGATTTCAATCCTGATTTTAGGGAGTGTGTCTAATATTCAACACTGGTTGTTTCCCCAATTTGGTAAATGCTTTTACTGATTGCTCATCGCTTTAGTAAACTAGTTTTTGGTTAAATGTTCTTAAATTCAAGAACTTGAATTAATTGCTAAAATATATGTAGTAAAAAAAGCGAAAGTAAAATCCGGTTTTTTAAAATCTATTTATGTAAGAACTGAAGCCGCAATAAAAATATTTTAATGGGAAAATCAAGTTTTATATGCTATGATTAATATGCAATGATTAGTTTAAGTTAAGAAATTGAGTAAAATTTCCAAGAGGTCCCACAGGCGATTATGTTTTTTTGGTATAATACACCTATAGATGGCCGATAGCCGAGTTCTTTACTAACGTAGGGTGCACTTGAAGTAAAATTAGCTGAACAATAAATTGAGATTTTATGAATCAGTTGAGATTTGAATAATTTTCGTAAAGGTTTTTAAGTTGTATGATTAATTTGATAACATTACACATCAACTTTTGAGTATATCACCTTTTATTCAAGCGGATTGTATTTTTCTCATAGTTTTTAAATGCAAGTAAAATAAATGTCATTACTTTAATTTAAAGCGAAATGATTTAATGAAACTAGATAAATTTTGTTTTCAGAAAGACTATTCTACAAAATCCAGTATAAATAAATGGGTTTCCTTGATATCCACCAAACTCGATTTCCACTTTACTGCCATCTGTTTCTATTTCCATATCAGCTGAGTGTCCCATGGAGGTTGCATTTTTTCACCCATGCCTGATAGAGATTGATGACCGGTCATCCCTCAGGGCAAGCTCATGCGATTAAACCGCAAAGGATCCATATATATCCAAATTTAGCGTGATGGACGTTTTCTTATGGATAAATACCCGTGATAATCCCCTGACGTATCAGAGAATTGATCATTAAGTAAGCTAGGGTATTTGTATACCTGAATTAATTTAATCATTAATGGTATATATTTAACACCTATACAGTATTCACGAAGAATACAGTTTAAAGCTAATTGATATTTGAATATTTGTCTTTATAATAATGATGATGACACCTATTAATATATCATAGACAATTTACCAATCACCATTATTTTCATATAGCCAAATTCCGCATAATATTCAGCGGTCGGCCTAAATTTTATGTAAACTCAAAATGAGCGCTAAAATTTGGTAGCGTCCAATTTTGTTTCGTTGTTTTATTTTAGTGGCTCACATGTGGTCTCTGAATGGTATTATTTATGCTGGTATTAAACGTTAGTAAAATAATTTATTTATTTACAATTATATTCCATAAATTTATGATGATAAGTTTTATGGCTATTGAGATTTAATTTATGGGTATTGTTGATTTCAGCTAGTAATTAATATGAAATTTAAGTCCTATGTTGTACGTTTCGTAACCATAAAGGTATAATGTAACACCAATGAGTGTTTTTAATGATAATAAAGTCAGAATTTAGTTTACTTTGTAAAGAGCCTAGTAAAAAATGGCAAACTATCAAAAGGGTACAATTGTGGTGGATGCACGTCAATATGCATTTAGCACGTTGCACCGACATCTTCAATGAGGAGAGGTATTCGACACTGACTGAGAGGCCTATTCAGGCCTATAGACAAGGGCCATTATACTTCGTAAAACGCTTGCAGTGTCTTTGCCTAATTGGCTGTGAATCCTAATATAAAATAAAGATTTTCTATTAACACGGTTATAATAAATATTGCTTTTCTTTTGAGTCGAACTTAATGATGATCTTGGAATTTTCGATGCTATGTATAACTATTTAAGGTAGGTTATTGGATGGTTCAGTTTGTGAAATGTAGTAAGTAAATGTTAGGGTGCTCAATTGCGGTAAAATCATATCGGGTTTGAAATAAATCAGCAAGCCGCGGGGCCTCGGGGCGGCTCATGTTACCCTGATTCGTTATCTGCATTTTAAAATGGCGCGCGTTGGTACTTGACGTGACGTTGACAGGTGTCCAGTGTCGCACTGCTGTTGTGGTGTATTACGTCCCGTAATTTTCATATTAAGATTAATTTAAATAGTCGAGTTGCCTATTCTTTTAAATATTTTTTTACTTATGAAATCATAAGCTGATACAAAATAAAAAATAATTGGTTAACGTCGTAATTTTAAAAATATAAAAGGTTCACTATTTGATTATATTGGAAATATATAAAACATAAACTTTAAACGAATGAACTTATTTTAGATTAAAATTCAAATGGGAGCTTTATAATTTAAGAAAAGACTATGAACTCATGTTAATATAAAACTAATATTTTCGGATTATTCTACGCGAATTTTTATAACTTTAAAAACTACTTAATCCCGAAGTTTCTGAAAAGTAACAGAAGTATAATACGAAAAATATTAGTTTTATTGAAATTAAAATCTTAGATTTCATCGTGTTAATTTAATTTTATTTCGAAATATTGAAATATGAATGAAAACGATTTTAATTCGAATTAATGTTCTTATAAATGGAGGACTAAGTGTTTCTTCGATGGACCTCTACGTATCTGGATATCCCAAAATACATTCAGAGGTCAAGCACACTCACCCTTTGTAGGCAAACAGATATACGTGCATTAGCAAGGGTTCTCTTTCACAAGCTTTGGCTCTTCAAAGGTTTTCCGGTGTACTATCGGAGCTGTTTAATGGAATTTTGATTTATATTACAGACATGAAGGGTTATCTATATATTACATTAAATTTGTAAGTTTGTAAATATTTGTTACTAATTACAAAGGTAGCGGTAGTCTAACCATCTAAATTTAAGCATTCAATAAATAATTACGTCAAATAACAAAAGGTGTTTGCTTAATTTTCATTTATATAATAAACATAGTTTTTAATAACAACTGGATCCTATAAGTGAAAGAAGAGACGAAGAAGTAATTTTATGGTGATATGATTTTATGATAGGATAGCTTATCTAGCTTGTGTTTAAATTATTATGCATATACTGAAAACTAATAGTACAGTACAACATTACGTATATAAGTAAATAAGTAAGTTAAAAAAAAATATCGAGGTAATTGTGAAGGTTTATATTATGTTATTTTATTTTCTATATAAAATATCACCCATGCCATGCAATCAAATAACAGAATGATCCATGATCGAATGGGAAGGTTTTGAAAAATGTTGCGGGATATTCAAGCGGATGCTTACTTTTAAAATCCATTTACAAATGCCCAAACATTGTGATCCCGAGTCCTGGGTCCGGGTTTCGACATACAACCATCCATCTAAGAGTGATGTATGATGGCAGCGATAAAGAAGATGACAATACGATGACCCACAGATCCATTACTACGGTAATAGTTTCAGGGATAGGAACAATGTATATCACGAAGATCTGTAACATGTTTATCCATCTCATTTATTCTCAAGAAATTTGGATACGACATTCAAGCTACCCCTTTTTTGCTTATTAAAACGTAATATTTTTATGTGAGTATTTTTATTCTTATTTCGAATTATAAAATACAAAGAAAGCGTTTTCACCATAATAATTTTTATAACGATTTATAAAATAAAAACTTAAATACTTTCTTTGAACATATTTGTACGCGAACAGCTGTGACAAAATTTTATATGGGTTCTTTTTTTTAACAAAAATTTAATAAGTAAATGTCTTTAAAATATGTGTACAAGATGTTATTTACTATGAAATGAATTCTATGAAATACTTGGTTAACACAATTCTAATAGATTTACTACATTTATTGGTGCTTCACAGAATAACATTCACACTAATCAACACAATGGCGAAAGTAAAATTTTTCAATCATTGCTTTTCGTTAGCTGCTTTTGTGTTTTTGTTTTATTCATGTCATGAGTTTAATGACGTCATTCATCACACTGAGTTGACAAAGTTGCTCTGATTTCATTAGCTGATCCTATTTAAGTTTAAGTGGCAATTTGCTTTGCTGTAATAATTAAATGGATTCGTGTCAACCTGTATGGCGTTTGAATGTAAGTTTTTATTTATTTATCACTGGAAACTACTTTACATTTCACGTCAACGACGAAACGAGGTATGGCAAGAGACGCAAATCTAATCTAAGTCGCAAATTATAAAAATGTTGTTAAAATATACACTTCAGCGATATACGGGATATATTTAGACACTAATCCCTATTCTCATCTCACGCCGAATGTAATACAAGTCAAGTGTGAAATTTGAAATCATTTCCCGGGCTACCAGCCAACTTGTTAAACGATGTCGCTTTATATTAATTACTAGTAGCTTTATATAATTACAATTATGAATTATTACGTATTTTTAGACTGAAAGCTATGAAAACACATTGCCGTGAGTTCAAAGTGATTAAAATCAAAAAAGTAACAAAAAATATCTACAGCCATAAAAGAGGTACTAGAGGATATCTTTTTGATAATAATAATTAATGCTAAGTTAGACAGGACAAATAAAAATTAATATATATTTTTTAAAGTCTATCCACATAAAGTTTCCATAAAGACAAAATGATTGTCAAAAAAATCGGCTTTATAATATGTAACATAAGGACAGTAAACATGATTAAAGGATAATGACTTTTCATTAATAATTATTTAATTTAACATAGTTATTACAAATGTAGTCAAGATGGTTATATCAGAAGCTCTAAAAAATTAGAGTAAGGGTGGTAGTGGTTTCAAATAATGTAATTTATATACTTAAGAATCAAAACGTTACAAATAAAAATCAATACAAAAAAATACCATAAAATTCATTGTCTTTATTTAATAATGACTAACGTTTTTTAATTCCTTTTTTAAGTTCTCAAGTGAAAGTTACTTTTTCGTTAAATAAGCTAGGCCTAAAAAGGAATTATAGGTAGGAAGGAAGGTAATAAGTAATCATATAAATTAAATCTTATTAAAAATTTATTATAAAATATTTTTACAATTTCAAAGTTTTCATTTTAAATTTATAATCACGATTGTTTTTCCGCAACCCTTTGGCTTCACAAATACAATAATGGGGTCCTCACTAATCTAGTGGCTAAATAAAGGTTTGAATTATGGCTACCATGGCTGGATTAAACGGATATTTTTTTATAAAAGTAGGTATTAACAACACTGCCCCTCAGGATTTATTTAAATAATTAACCAAAAGAGCATTATATGATAATCTTCGAATATATTGTCAAACGTTGTTTTCCGATAGTAAATTAAAGTAAATTTTATTCTAAATAAAAAAAATATCTCAACAAGTAAAGCATTATTCCAAGAAATTGAAAAAGAAAAAATTACATATAGTTAATATTTATAGGAAGAATTTGCATATTTACATTACACGTCTGCAGTGATACGCTTCTGCAGTTATACACATATCACGGAAAATCTTCTTATTTATTTTAAAATATATTTTGTAATTTTATTTTTAATGAATCTTCATAAAGTGCAAAACATAAAAAAACTATATTTTCTATGAGAATTATATTATACCAAACACCGCGGACGAAGTCGCGGGTATTAGCTAATAACAATTAAAGACACGAATACTTTAACATAGTATATAGACACCATTAAAAAATATAAAATTTAAGAAATAAAAACGTAGAGTGCTTTAATTGATCATTTTTAATTAACCTACAAACATGAAAAAGATGTCAGTGAAACAAACTGAAAACCGCCGAGGTATAGAGAGGTTCTGAATACATTCCTATGTAAACATTTTGAAATGTTATAAAGGTCTGAATCAAAGAAAAACCACTAACGGTACGAGCGAACAAAATCTCTAAAAGGATTGTAAAAAATATACATTCGTTTAATAATTCACTTTCATTTACAATATGTTTTTATTTCGATGCGAATAGGCAATTTTTTTTGGTAGTGTTTTAATGAATAAAATATTGTCCGAACGTTTTTTATTCCAGCTTTGTTCGCTAAATTATGAAAGTGGTGGAACTTTATCATGATATAAATTTCGAAATTAAGTTTTGTATGGAGTAAAATGAAAAAAAAAGTAACAAAAGCAATCCGCTCGAATATGATGCAGTCGCTGATAATAATGAAAAACAGTGAAAATAACCACATATGATTCAAAATTCCAGTTACACATACGATGTTTCATCACGACGCTTCTTTTTTAAAGTTTCTATAAATTCGCGGCTTGATCAATATTTTATATTCGTATCCGCACCGCAAATGTAGATTTTTTCGCAAGTTCGTAGCACCCCGCTTTTATTTATTTGGTTGTGGCCCCCTCGAGGACTTGCTCGTTCGATACATTTTTCAACGGAATTATATTATCACTCTGAATTCCATCGCTGTATGGTTTTATGTGCCCTTTGAGAGATTTCTTCATTTATATTACCTATAACGAGTTATCTTTTATATACAATTTTTATAATGAGCTCAGTGTTATTAAAAACATATATAGCGGACTTATAATTTGATTTATATTTTATGTCGTTACTCATTTCGTCATACCGTTAAATTTACTTTACTTCGTCAATAAAAATGTTTACTTATTTCAAGCGTCTGTTATTCCAAATTCAAGTCAAAATAATTGTCAATATACCTTATGTTTGTGGTCGACGATATTGTAAATAAACAAGCATATATTTAGTGAGTATAGTAAAAATGATAAACCCCTTATTTTATAATAAAAATAAAAAGTTTTAAGAATTTTATACAATCCAATTACGTCTATAGTATCAGTTACAGGTGATGAAGCTTCGTGGTAATTTCACCGTATTATCTTGGTCAATATAATTTATTTGCTGCAGTAAATAGGATAAGGGAGTGAATCATTTTTTTTGTAGACACAAAGAGGTCTACGGGTGGTCCAATCGACCGTGCTGCGAATCACCACTTTATATTGTAAAGGGCTGGACATCGGAAATTGTAACACTATATCATTCTCTTTGTATTGATATAATAGATGAAAGTGATGGATTATTATTTGAATGTAATATTTCTCTACTAAGATATATTTACTCAGTACAAACGTAAGTTACTTATATGTGTAAATACAGTGTAATAATTTTGAAGTTCCATTCTAACCCGCTGACTGTATATGTACATCAATTGTTATGATAATTTTTACAAGCAAGTAACAGTACAAAGATGTAATTAAATAAAGCTGTACTTAGGAATATTTAATGTCCTTTACAGAGCTACTTAACATTCAAAGCAAGCAACATTAAAAGCAGTCTAAGTAAAAATAAACAACGCACAAATGTAGGCTGAGGACGTGACAGGTGCCCTTAAAAGCTTCGGAATTGGCTGTAAGTAATCCGCGGGCAGGCTTATCCGATCTCCCGAACAAATAAAAATACTTATCACGTAAAACCTTGAAGCCGTCGTAAAACTGTTCACTGATAACGTATTGGAGCAGGTTGCGGAAATTTTAAAAGCCGACCGTTTTTTCTTATTTTTAAGATGCCACTAATTTTTGTTTCCACCGAGGTGAAAATAATTAAGTTTATTATAGTGATTATAGGTTAGTATTTTTCTGAAATACTTTTATGGGATCTTTTGCGGAGACTCAGTAAACTGAATTTAGCTCATGGGCTCGGGGATGGGGTCGCGTGCGATCGACGTAGGTGTGTGTCGATAACAGGAACGCCACAATAACGTCTTCGCGTAAGCCACGTATTTACTAGCGTTATATGATACTCCGCTGATAGTATCCTTAAGATGGATTCGTCGATCTTCGATTTAGATCATATTCCTACCAATATAACAAAAATAGATACGATTTATAAGTTCAAAAAATTTAACACGATTTTCTTTCCACTCAGATTTAAGGTTTATATGTTTGTGAAATGTAAAAACTTTACTTTTAATTTGATATTTTTTTTGTTAATACTTCTATTTGTTCGTGTAAATTGTAATTGTAGTTGAGAGAATAGTAGTTTTGATTGTTCCACAGTTTTTTTTAAAGATAATAATTGTTTAAGAAAAATAATTTTATATTTGTTAAATAGTTTACAAAAGTTTGTGTTCGTAGTTTATTTAAATAAACATTAACTATTTGTTTCAGAGTCCCGACGCAAAATTTATTATGTTATGCTCGTGTTGAGGTTAAATTACTTATTTATTCGTCTAACATTTTGTTTGCTTAAAAAGTTTATTGAAATAATTTAGTTTAAACGCTAAGTGTTAACTTTCGTAAGCAAAGATTATGTTGTGTATATGACTACCTACTAGTTGTACAGTTAGCATAATTTAGTAATCGTTTTTAATAAAATTTGACGATTGTTAAATGTGATTTTCAAAATAAATCTGCAAAAAATTTTGGCAACTGTTAAAACTGGACAATTTGTTGTATATAAATGAGACCAAATAAATAAAACATGGCAGCTCAACTGTCTCTGATGCAATTAATAGCAAATTACAAGTGCTGGTGGCTCGTTATTATTAAGTTATTTTAAAAGTCTCATCTAATTTAATAAATTCAGATTCGAACTTTAATATTAATCAATAATGCATTTTATTTTTTGGTAAAAGGATTACCCAATTAAGCATTGAAAAGTTTTATGTCATTTGTGACTAAATAAAAGAAAACTCAATATGAATTGACAAAACTGATATTTCATTAAACATTTTCAGACATTGTATACTAATGATATTAGTAGCTATTCATCCAACTATCTATTTGGTTGAGAGAAAAAGTGGAACAATTTCAATAAAACCACAATTTCATGGGCGTGTTGGCGCGAACTCGCGAGTGTTACAATTTAATAGAACTTCAAAAGGCTGCTGATTCCACAATTCTATCAGCTTAGCACGAAATCCCGAGCATTATGCGTATAAAAAGCGGTTATCACGAACCCCTCTGAGACAAGATAGACGATGCAAGGGGAAAGCGGATATAATGCTTACTATCATATCAAAAATATACCTTACTATTTTTATATTAGGGACAAAATTATATTCTTTACAATGTGTTAAAAATTAAAAGTTTTATTTTTTAATGCATTTCACTGTACAAAATTCTAAGTATTGTACTCCGTTTATAAAAAAAGCAAACTGTTAAATGATTCTACGATGTCCATTTTGTCCTAGACAAAAGAACGTAAATAGCACTGAAGTAAAGTAGCGGAATATTTATAGTATCAATTAACGGAATTTCCATCCCCCTTCTGAATTAAATTTGCTCACCGGAACTATAATTGAATAAATAATAAACATTCTGATGACTTTAAGAATGAGTCGATATCTCATTGTTTCGTTGAACGAAACTATTTTAGCTAAAACCCTCCGAATGTACGTGTAATTGAACATAAATGATATGTGATATAAAATGTATCAATACAATACATTGTTAACTGAAATGTCAATAAAATGAATCGTCCGTGCTAAACGCGAAGTCCAAGCAATAACCAGAGTGTAAAAATATTTAGATTACCTTTAAAGCGAAAATAAAAACTCCAGAGCGAGATTAAATTTAATGTTCATTAATAAAGTGTAGTTTAGCTTTATAATCAATTAGCTTTGGTCGTTTTCCATTTCCTGTTTTATACTAGATTTTCACTCTTGCAACTCTTATAGACGATGTAGTCATGCGGTTGAGGAATATATACTTTTTAGAGAAATGTATTCATTTAATAGTACTTTTTAGAAATAATAACTGTGTATAACATACTGACTGGGTTTTTACTCTGTCTGAAAGTTAATCACACAGGTCATCACATTTGAATACGAAAAATCAAGCGAAACGCTGAGCTGGCTGCCAGCAATTAAAATCAAGCGATTTCAGCTTTAGCACCAACTATTTAGGGACAATTACGTCGCGTCATTGCCCATTGTCCAGCAGCGATTAAATGTGAAACACAATGGACCCAATCCGAGGACTAACGAAGCGACTTCGGTCATTTCCGTCCCACTTCGGCTTGACTCGAAGATGTGTAATTTGCGGGCACCAAATAGTGGAGAGTTTTGACGGAATTGCCCAAAGTTAAACGTTTGTAAGTGGACCTTTGGAGGCGTTAAGCGAACTTCACGAAGTTTGGCAGATTGGTTTAACAGGAACGTTTTTGACAAGCGAAGCCTGCAAAGTTACTCAAATCTATTTTGTTCCGTCCTTTACTAAAAGATGTGTGCAAAATACAATGGGCCTTTAAATTTCATGCCATCTAAACAATAAAGTTTCAGTAGGCTTCATGTCACATTTCTTGAATTCGAGATACTTAAGTTAAAGATATACTTCAATATAATATGAGAACCAAGCGAAGCAAAACAATGTTTTATCTTGGATAGTTTAGTTAATATTTATCTCTGGTAATAATGAGTTGACAAGGACTACCCTTTGTGAACCAGACGTCAATAATGATGGCGTGAACTTTACTAATTTGTTAAACCGCGCTATAAAGTTGTATCTACATTGGAAAAAAATTATTATCTTTCGAATTTATTTCAATCACTAAGACATTTGTGACATGCATGTTTAGTTTTTAGTTTTATTTTGGAATCCACTTTTATGACTAACATAATTAACGAGAAAAGAAGTAGGCTTTTCTTTAACAACGTCAACTCCGATATTCCAATATTTTACGGCCTTACTCTGTTAATGTCGATAAGTCCTGCGACAAGAGTTGGTTAAGGTTGGTAAAGTTTGGATGCATGTTATTCCTCTAGCAACTTTGTCAATGTTAAGATATGATCTTATCAACATTATTATACTTTAAAGGGAGATCAACCCCGCAAAAGTTTTAGGGTGTTTTAATGTTATTAAGATTCTCCGAAACTTTGTTATAATTGAACGAACTAAAACAGATAGCCTACTGTTTATTACATACTTACAATGAAACTTAATATTAACCAACAGAAGAATAACACAAAAAAAAAATCAACTTGTTGAATTGTTTCGTTTTTATATTAACTTACAGAATAACGTAAGTGACACGTGACTCTAGTAACAGCGGTGTACTAGGGAAATTTGCATTTTAAACCACAAAAACTTTTTGGTTTCAGTTAGAAAACTGCAGTAGCTGTCTGCTTTGAATATTTTGATGTCATAACATTTGGCAGTAAGTAAGAGTCAACATTTGCTCGGGTTTGTTTAAAAAGTTTTAAGTTATTACATTTAATGTGTGCAGGGAATTTTTGTTGTAACCTTTTATTTTTTTATACCAAATTCATAAAAATCATATGGCCTATATCAGAATTATATTTTATATTTAATAATTTGTGGAAACATCATTTGGAATCAGAAAATCTTCAGCCAATTTTCAAAATCTTTGTCACTAAAATGTCACCATGTTGATATGTCACAATGTTCATATAATCAAACTATATAACTCAGTATTCCTGTAGGAAAACGCGACTGTTAGCTATAATTAAGATGCAGAATTTATCGAAACTTAAAAGGATATTCATTGTTTTGCTTCTATTGTTCTAGAAAATGGGTTCAAGAAAAGAATGCGGTTAGCAACATCATGAATGTACTCCAAGTCGCTTTAAATCTTCTAGATAATCACATAAGAACTTCTGTATACGTTTACAGAAAGTTATACAAAACAGCAGCAGTTTCATTATTCATTAAGATAATAACAGTAAAACCTAAATAGCATAACGTAAAATTATCAAACTTGATTGCTGGGTGATTACCAAATTAGTTGCAAACAATCGTTACAGGTAAAACCTTAGAAACTTTAAAGAGGAATATAATTTTTTAATCAAAGTCTATAGCTGACTTTTGACAAGTTAGTTTTGCAGTGGCTATAGATCGCCTGTCTCTCGGATATCAACTTACCAAGTCTGTCTTCACGCTGAGCTCTATGAATATTTCCTATAATTATGAACTTGGCTTTATTACGAGGTTATTTTTATTTTTGTTATTTAAAAATAAAGGCATTAAAATTACATGTATCGTTAGAAATTGTTGAGTTAAAAGTAACATTAAGACTTTCGGTAGCCAATGCTTATAGCGAGTTTTTAAAATGAGTTCAGACGGATGTTGATTAATGTTAACATACAATTATTTTTATTATTAGACTTTAATAATCTTCTGTCATAAAAGCCTACTGTTAAGCAGCCTTACTGCCTCGAGCCAACAAAATGAATCGATCTACGGAAATTACTTATAAGTAGCAAATAGGGCAGATCTGATAAGTGGTAGCTTTCGTCACGCCACTTGATTGATGCCTTCATTGCTTAACTTGCAGGCGTTTTAATGCATTTTGATAATATTATTATCTTATCTTGAATTGGAAGAAACTTTGGACGCAATTTTCTCATAGTGAGTTTCTAAACGAACAACAAAACAAAGCAATTTCAACAGAATAATAATTAATTAGTGCCTTTTTAAATGTCTTTTCTTAATGAATCACAAATGATTATTTGCAATATTTTGTATAGCAAAGTTAGAACTATGAAACTGTTTTTCAGTCTATAGATTTAAATTAGGCGCATAGAATTTATAGTAGGGAATAGAGATGGCAGAATTCAATTCCGCTAAGCTCTCTTAATATGACATCCAATTGTTTCTAAGCACAGCGCAGCGAGGGCTAGGTACAAAACGTCCACTCATTAAAAACTTTTCAACGCTTAATGAAAATCTTATTGGAGCGACTGCAGTGCACTGGGGACCACCCCCAGCGGGTTGTGGGGCTGAAATGGCCCGGCTAAGTGTATTACAGACGGATCGCTGCCTTTGATTCGTCACATCAAAGACGATATCGTTCGTTCGTCGCTAAATCGAATCAGCAAGGCTTTGTTTCTACACGTCAGACTGAAGGATTTCGGAAGATCTAGCAGGAGAACTAAAATTTACAAATTTTTACAAGTGCTTTTCAAATGAATAATATAATCAATTTATCAAGCCACTACAGTAGTTTAAGTGAGAGGTAAAATATAAATATTTAGGAGAAGAGAAGTTAAATTTGAAATCGAACGTGACGTATGTATGGGAAGATTAAGAATTTTTTCAATACTAATAAATCAGGCATTCGTCTTCCTGACCTTTTTTTTCAAAACAAATAATGAAGCATCAAATGTATACCGCATATAATAAAACAAGCTTAAATAAGAGCTTAAAAACTGAAGTGAGTGGTGAGTTTGGGGCATAACATTCAACAAACCGCACACTTTGTCTAGAAGACCGTACGTAACAGCCAGCAATAAAGCAACTCGGGTTAATTCTGGTCTGGTTGGCAGCGGGTAAAAACTAAACCAATATACTTCTTAAAATTACGCCAGTGGAGGGTTATGTAAGCGCACGTGCTTGGGCTTTTGGCAAGCGGCCGACGGATTAAGGCGCAAGGATTTCAGTAGAATTTATATTTTTAAACGTGTTACGACTTGAATATGTATTGGAAGTGGGGCGATGAGAATGATTTCAAGAAATAATTCTAAAAGATACATTGTGCAAGTACAGAAACCATTTACAGAAGAATGCTGTTATTGAATATAGTTATAAATATATATATGAAAGCTATGAAAAGTAGTATTACCGATAGAAATATAATATAATTTAAATAATATTATAAGATAAATTATGATTTAAGTACAAGTATATATATATATTATTTTAAAAAATATAATCTGCAGGAAAGACACTCATAATTTTCTTGCTGAGGCGGTAAATCAGCAAAATTGTCGATTGTTTTATCTGAGGCTGGCAAGTGCCCAGGCACGTGGGTTGCTTGTGGATCACACACATGTTTACAATCCGTCTGTGTGTGCACAAAGCGTCTTCGTATTTTTCGATCAATATTTCAAAATGTAAACTGAACGGTTTTCAGTTACACTGCTGATGATTGGTCTAAAAATTTAAATTTATGACATATACGTTTTTATATCATTAGGACTATCTTATTCTTTTATAAATAAAATGATTTCATAATTTACTGTTATAGAAACTGATTCTTTGGTAATTTTCAAAACAATAACTTGTATTAATTTTATATGTACGGACAGTTTCGATAAAACTTTATGCGATTGTTAAAAAGTATTTGAAATAAAAAAAAAACTATTGCGAACAATAATTTTTTACAAGCGTGTACTCTTTAGCACGAAATGGCTGTGCCGTAGCATAAAGCTACGAACTACGTAACCACGTAGCAAACTCGTAGCACCATTTTAGTTCAACGCTTCCTATAATATTTGGACAGAACTACTACTGTGAGTGAAACTAACTAAACTAGTCAAGTTAAAATTCTGTAGGTGTACATATGATTTAATTAAAAATGAAATTTACTGATTAAGTAATTAAGTAATTTTTAGTTTCGTTTAAATGTCTCGCAAAAATCTAGGATCTCAAGACTGATTAAGTATTTCATTATTTTGGAAATGTAGATTTACCATCTAATTATGTTTTTTTTGTTTTGTTTTTATGTCTTACACATTAGTATTCGGTATAACAAAACTTTAAGAATCGTTGTCGGCCTATTAAAATGTTATCGAGAAATGAATTCGCTATTTAAGCACCAATTAAGTTGGCGTCAGATAGCAAAAAAGGAATTTTGACTCAATCGCAATTATTTTCCACTCGCAAGATAACTTGAAGCGAGCGTTAATTGTGGGCAACGCAACTGAGGACTTTTAAAAACTGCGGTGGGTAACGCATATCGTCTATGATTTTATTGTCTTAGTACAAATGTAGGGCGTAAGTTAAACTATGTGCTAAATGAAAGCAACCACAGAAAATGGGTTTAAAAGATTTTGACGGCATATTACCCTCGATTTTTTAAATATTACTGCAATTGATTAATTAAGATGTGATGTATAAATTATGCTACGTGATTGGGTAAAGTACTTATTACGTGCAAGTCTTGTCATGTCGATGATGTTTTTGTCGTAGTCGTTACGTGATCGCATCATCTAAATATCGTAGACAAGTAGGTGTGACGTCATTAGCAATCTGCTCCGCGGTTGTGCTCGGTGGCAAATTGAAGCAATTACAATGTACAGTTGTTTTGGTATCCCCAATACGAGGGGGACTCTTCAAGTAACGACCCGTAATTCCAATTTTGATGACGATCTGGTTGTAACACTAGAATTTTTTTAGGCCATTCGGTTTTTATTAGTTTATCTTCTTCCTGAATAGTTTTTATGATTGTAAGAATAATCAATATATTTATAACCCTAACGACTGTACATAGATGCAACTGCTTATATATAAAACATTATTTAAACAATGGCAAAGTAAATAGCTATCTCTTATTTCATAATGACAACGATTTGTGAAATAAAAAATTGAATAAAGAGGTTAAGGAATAACTAACCCAGATGGCGCCACGTGAAATATTAAGTAAATTTAAAAGGCGGGAATTTTTCGCGTGAAATGGTCCATGCGAAATTTACTATATTTCTGAGTTCAAGAGCACGACACTAGCTTGCTTGCGTGTTATTCATATGGGCAT
>DVQP01000027.1:0-46056 GCA_018231745.1 Danaus eresimus
GGGGGGGGGGGGGGGGGGGCTTTTGTAAGATTTGTTGATTACAAATTCGTATATTCGAACCATTCACATAAGTATTATTTAAAGGTAGCACAAATTTGAATTCTGTCTAATTTCTATAGCAATATAGAGTTGTATGATTTTAAGTATTAGTATTAATATATGGTTTAAAACACATCTTGGATTATGTACTTAATAAAACATGTTGTTTGTATACATGGTGTTCAAATAAATAAGCTTTGTGTTCAACAGTATCCTGATATGTATCGTCCTAGATATTTTTGTAATACACAAAAGTAACTTAAGTGTCTTTTATAGTTACTAGATTTTTTTTTGTAATTAGCAAGTATTGATTTTTTTTCAATTCTTTTTTATTCACATTTATTTCTAATCAACAGTACCAGTGTTTTTTCATATTGATTTTTTCATAGATATACTTTGATTATATATATATTGAAATACTGTGATAATAGTATTGAAGTGATAATTTTAACCACCATTCTAATATCACAAGTAAAGACCATTACTCGTACATGTAGTACTTTGATGTTTTTTGTCAATAGCATTATGTTAAACCTTGTTAAATTAATGAAAATAATATTAATTGTTTTTCATTAAGTAGTTTCATGAAAAGTATTCTTTGTTAATATAAAATTGAAATATTACAATTAAGAGTCATGACTGATTTAATCAAAAATTTAAAGTTCAAAAATATGTGTAGGAAGCCTTTTGTAATAAAATTGTAAGATGTTTATGCCTTTAAAACTTTGCTAAAATTATATTTAGTACAAACAAATCTCAAAATGTACTTCGTTTTTTATGATAAAAATTGTTGCAAAAAAAAAAAAAACAGTGGTATCACTGTTTTAAAATATTTGACTAGTCATAATAAAATTTACGTGTTAAATCTAAATTATAATCATCCATAGTGGATAGTTATAATTTTCCGGTAACATTTATATCTATGGCATGTTAAGTACGTAAGTATTTAAATTATTTATAACATTAAAATTTCAACGAGTTCCAACGCCTCGTACGAATTTGCATTACTTAAACGACAATTTAAAAGTTCTTATTCATGAATCTTCACATAAGACGGTACAGCGAAAGTTTTTGAATGTTAAAGCCCTTAAGCGTCTATTATTATGACGATGCCAACATGGGCTATGAAAACAATACTAACGCAAATTCCTTTAGCGCGAATACGTGATCCCTAATTTACTGAATGCTTCCCGATGACAAATCGAAATCAAAGCTGTTACGCTATAAAATAACTCGGTTGTGGTCACATAATGCATTCGCTAATTAAAATTGGATTACACTATTGACGTTTATTTATTTGTGTTCCTAATTTGATAGATGACAGGTCATTTCATTAAATTTATTCTTGTGTTCTTCGTTTCGTCCAAAACTTTGGTTATTCTCCGACATTAAATAATAGTAAATTTATTTTTATGACACGATTAATTCACATTTATTCTTTATTATAAATATAATTTAAATCAACTTAGAATAATAATTTATAAAAGGGCTATAAATCTGCTTGCATGAATAGAATAACTATATATGATGTACAAAATAATCTTGTTTCACCTGTCTGATTCGATACAAAATTAATGAAAACAACATCTAAGTCGATATCCCGAAGATAACGCTGAAGCTATTTGATTCACAATCAGTCTGACGATCAGAATATTGCTTTTTTTCAATATCGCAGACCTAATGGTTACATGTAATTTAATAGGAATGATTAGATTTATTTTGTATTAATGATTGTATCGTATTTCTATATATGTGTATGTGTGTGTGTGGTAAAATAATATTCGGCACGATATTCTAGATTATATGTTATTGTGCAAATAAATGATGGCATATTGCTATGTGTTTTATTGTTCATACAAGAAATGTTTGATTTATTTATATCGGAGGTTGTATATTTGTTTGAAAGTAACGATTCTTAAAACTAATATATACAGTTACATGTACGTTGACATTAAGTTAAAAAGTCAAATAAGCGTCTAAATCCGTTAGGATTATTCGTGTTACGTGAGTATGACAGATAAGAATTGCGAGAATCTAGTGATGAATCAGCGCAGTGATAACGGTTATCAAAAATTTTTTCTAAGTATATAAAAAAATCTTACACACTTTTTGTATGAAATGAAAAATATACATCTAAAACGACCGATCAAAATGAAGCCCTAAAACTATGACGATTAGTATAAGACATTCCGATGTTCGTTAGTAATTCAATATGTCTACCCATCGTCAAAAAAGTTCTTATTAAAAAAAAGGTAATTTTCTCTTGTTTTTCTTAAGGTAGATAAAAAGATCAAGTTATTAAAATGAAAATGTGACTTGATAATTATATTTCATAATTCTTAAACAATTTTTTAAATATTTTTTTTTTATATTAAATACTAAAAAATAAGATTTTATGTAAATAAATCACAAATTAACCTATTTTACTTTTTATGTACCTAAATCAAGATCATTAATTATTAAGATCAATACCATTCATACACTACGATGTATAAACTATAAATGACAATGACAACCGTAGCCGGAAACATGATTCCGCTAGTATAAGGAAACGCTTTTATAGACGTTATTAAATAGGTTTATGTTGAATTAAAAAGTTGCTTGATCTGGGTTAAGTTAACAAGCCTAAAATCATACTTTATATTTTTCAAATTTTTTTAATGAGTTAATATTGAAAGTACAAGGTTTCTGTTAGTATTAAAAACGAGCTTGAGGTTTACGTTATTCCATTATTTGTCATCCATGTTGTATCTTATTACAAAAGGTGTTTATGATTGAAAAATAAAGCAATAAATGAGTTTTAGGTGCCTTAAAGAACACAAGTACGCTGGTGTATCGATAACGATTGTAGTTAAGATATCAGAATATATCGTGAGTGTTATTTATGATTCATTTCAAATCTTTATATATACTTCAAATTACGTCAAAATCAATTTTGATATGATTGATTTAACTTGATCATGCATTCTCTCCGCAAACTTCATATATTGTGCTTTTCAAAGATTATATTCGTTCATCCGCAACTAAGTAATTTTATCTTGTGTAAATATCAATCGTTATCGTAAACCCCAATTCATTGACGAAATTAACCAAATGTCCATAAAATGCGATAAGGTAACACACTATTTCTGTGTAATAATAAGTTGCAGAATTATTTCTGTGGATTTAAATTATACTGTTGTTATGGCGTTATTTATAGTTAATATAATATAAAACTACCTATTAACAAATAATATGATTCTTTTTTTATATATCTGTCTCGTTATCCGTAAATCACTGGACTTATGCTTAGATTTTTTTTTAAATAATCGAGTAAAAAATTCTGCTATAAAATATTTAGTGACATTTTATAGAAATATCACCAATTGTCCTTTTCCTGTTAAAATGATTACGATCTCAAAGATCCGAATTATTGTCAATGTTTAAGTAGGAATGTCACGGTTTAAAATTACTCGAACACTTTTAAAATAAAATTATTTGCTTATTATCAGTTATGATAATGGAAAATTTTCAATGCTAAGCGATTAATGGACAGATAAAACATTTATATGTTGTTTTACAATAATTCTATACGTTTGAATATATTAACTTATTTGCATGATATAAGCCATAATATTTACGATGGGTACCGGTCACTAGGTTATTACGGTAAGTGCACTATCGAAGGCAATCTATTAAAACTTTGTGGACAACCAGGCGATTCAGATTGATTGAAGACCTTGCGATATTTGATTTACGTTTCACAAGGGAATCATGGTGTATGTATTAAAGCAGTCTGTCCAACATATTAAGAACCATGACTCACAAAAGCATGTCAGTTTGTCCATCGAAAGTTCTTGCAGTTAAAATTAATAAAAGAAGACGTACACATACACGAAAGGGTTAAGGATAAGCATTACTTTTTATTTCAACCCAAAGAATTCGAACCTGAATTTACGAACTATAATCTATATTTGACTATAGCCCTTCAATATAAAATACTTTAGAAATATTGGACGAATTTTAATAGGCAATTTGATGTAGGCACTTAATAGTTTCACATGATTTATACATATTTGTTAATCAGCTGGTCTCTATACTAAAACGACATAATTTTGAGTACGTTGTGGAAGGATTATATTATAATAATGTTATAATTTATTATAACTTTAGTGTACTCGACAATGATAAATATATGTTCCATCTCGCTTCTACGTATAATAAGTTTTTACATATTACGTGAGCGTATGTTATATGAAGACGAATCGTTTCGTTCTTACATCCATTAATTACGAGGAAAATACTCATTTTATCTGATCCAGAGCTGTTGATTTAATTAATACATGATAATTATAGTGATCGTACGGTATAATATATTTATTAGAGTGTTTGGTTTTGCTTTTATGAAACGCTGATAGGTGCAAGAATGTTTTGGAATTAAATAAATCCTTTATTGACTGAAATATAATTATTTTAGGATATTATAATTGCATTTTGAATGATCTTTTTATAAATATATTTAATTATAAATTTAATATAAATCTCATCATTAAGGTACGAAATACAGAGTAAAATACAATAATAGATAGAAAACGAAGACAAAAAAAACGAAGGTGTTAAGAGTGGCCATGTTAGAAACTGCTAATTGGGGTTGATGGCAATTGTTTGGAACTAAACGCCACCCAAAATAGAACCATGTTAATTTATGTCCAAAAAGTCCGTTTACCTTGTCTCCATCTGTCCGGAATGTCCTTCTTTGTATCCTAGAATACACTGACTATCGATTCAATTCTTGTGTGGTAGCTGCAAGAAACACCAAAAGACATGCAAACAGCGACACAAATTTGTGACAACGATTCAGCGAGAAACAATCTAGTCTCAATCATTTATACTTTATAGGATACATCATTTCATCTAAGGCTGCATTTCTACTTGCTCGATGTTTATTAAAATACTACAGAGTTCTCTTACTATCGCCAGTCAGATACTATGAGTGATGGCGGAGTTGATAAGCACCTGTCATTTTACGTATATTACATGGTCGGCTTTAATGCGACATGCGATAGATAGACAAAAACATTTGGGTGATGAAAAAATGTTTCATATTAACGATGACATTTATATCTAGGTGCATATCGTTCAACCAATATTCCATTACTTTATATAATCAGCTACCACACGATTATCAT
The DNA here is from genome assembly GCA_018231745.1 of Danaus eresimus. NCBI lineage: Eukaryota > Metazoa > Arthropoda > Insecta > Lepidoptera > Nymphalidae > Danaus > Danaus eresimus. The sequence goes on from DVQP01000027.1 coordinate 5,208, forward strand.
ATGAATAATAAATGCCTATTATGATATAAATAAATTAAATTTACGGTGAACATAATGTGGAGAATTTATAATCCAATTAATGTTAAAGGTTGCTTATTATAATGTTTGGGAATCTCTACAGGGTTTGTTCTAAGGTTTAAATAAGAAATTAGTTTTATAACAGCCATGACATTTGTATTTCACCAGCATTTTTTATTACCAAACACTTTTTAGAAGGTTCATTAGTACTTATAATGAGGACGAAAAGATTTTCACTACATATAATTGTTTCTTATTAGAGAAATTATTATAATAGGACGTATAACATTTTAGGTAATCCAATAATTATAGGTTTATGAAACTGATAAATCCTCTAAATAACCTTCAGTTATATTGCTTTGTAATTCATTTGTTAGCTTTATACAAATTAAAGCACAGAAGTCAGAAAGGCATCATATGTATAGCCGGATTGCAAAATCTTATGTGTTGCTAGTGTTGGCTTTTATTAAATGAAGGGATTCCAAAGTGTGAACTTATCGTCTGAAGAAATATTTTAACACGTTGACAGTACAAGTTACTTTTTAAAAGGATTACATTGAAGCCGTAAGCGTGCGTTCATGACCCGTCCCTGGATGGCGCATGCCTCACGATGTCCATAAGTTAACTTCGCTTAATTTAATAATATACCTTGTAGTAAAAGGTAATCTTTTACCAAGGGCATATTATGGCAGTGTACGGTATTGTCACGAAGAGTAGCGGTCGGGTGTTTGTCAGTGGTAGTTGAGATGAGTGATGAAGATTGCAACGGTGTTGACTCCTCCAATGACGATTCGAATGAAAGAGGGTATAACATTTGATTATCAGCAGCTGTTTTTTTTGGCTATGTAGAAATGACAGAGGATATCCCAGAACCCTTTGTGTAATTTATTGGAGCAAGACAATAATTGTAGAAGTGCAAGCATGGGTGCCCCTAGTTTTGTCCTATATCGATTTCTATATTTTTAATTATTACGATCGTGGCTTGAGGGTTGTGGTGTACTCAAACCGATTCATTATTACGTATACTTAAAGAGAGTGGGCTACATTATCATTACAGCATTGAAGTTTATAGATATGTCATTCGGTATGTAGAATAGTTAGGCTATGACGTACGTGATGTATGTTTTGAATCTTGGAATAGCGGGATTTAGAATGCGATGTTAAATTTAAATTGGATGTTTTCTATTTGTAGATTGGCCATTGACCCAAAACTGGGATGCCGGGTACATTTTCCTAGTGACGTCATACGAGAAACGTGAGTTACGCACCAGTCTCGTCCTCAGTGACGTCACCCTGTGTTGTTGCTTTCTTAACGCTGGTCGGCACGATAGGTTGCGATCAATTAAAAACTAGCTTCTTTCTTCCGCTCGTCACAATTTCTGTGTGATTTCTTGTGATATTTTATTTCTATTTATAATTAATAATATAATACATTTTCTTTCTATCATTTTTAAAAATTTTGCTTTTTCAAGGTTTCAAATTACGTCAAAATGTCTTAAATACTATTTTAATATATCGATTTAAATTAGACATTACATAGCTAGCTTTTCATTTTATGTAGACATTTTAGATTTGCACTTATGAGGATCACAAACTTTACACCGCTTATATAAAACCCGTAAATACCAGGGATGATTATTTGAAATTTAATGTTCCGTTTGACAAGGCTTCGAACTAAGGCCGACAGACTGTTAAGCAAAAATGAGCTGGTCGGTTTTAGATCCTACATTCGATGTATTCTAGACATTATCTTAAAAATCAAGTAAACCACTATCTTTAGAAATGTTTAAAAATAAGTTCACAATTAGAACTGTTATTTAATTCCACTGCAGTCGTTGATTTTTTTTTTGTTAAGTATAAAAAACCTTTCCAAACAATAATTCAGTCTATCATATTTGATTTTTGTTTATATAAATAAACAATTTTATCAAATTAAGAGTATAATACTAAATATATATATTTATTGTTACATACCTCATTCGTTTATTGTTCAATATTAAACAATACCCATATATTATAAGTATTCCAAATAATATAATATATATTAATGTCATTGTTTTAATGTCTCGTATCGTTTTATAACCATAGATAACATAACACGGAACATTAAAGTCTCTTTGTGCTTGTAACATTATTATTTAGACTGTATACTCTGTGTTTCTGATTTAGTCATCTACGAAGGCAATTTATAGTAAATAATTTAATGTTCTGCAATTCCTTTGTTGTGGTTGTGTAGTTTACAGTTTCACCGAAAACTAATAACATTAGCTTAGTTCACAACAAGTTTTTAAAATAATATATTTATTTATTAGTATATATTATCATTGTTCGCTTCTTCATATGAAAGCTATTTTTCAAAAACATTCTTCTAACAATAATATAATTTTATATAAATTCTTAGTCAATTATTTGGTGGTATTTTAAAACTTTATATGTTTAGTTTCATTATAAATTAACGAGTTGGTAGGAAAGCAATAATGAAATCTATTTTACTTGTAATTATTTAAATAAAACTATGTTTTTCGGTTTTCTCGCGTTTGTTATTTTCACATTTTATCGGATGTTTCTGTTACTTTGCAGTAACAGTGATCGCGGACTGAAATAACTTAATTAGACATCCTTTTGATGATTTCCAAGAAGCTTCGTCTTAATTATAACAATAAAATGTTAGTTATAATAAAACAAGGTTTAAGTCCTTTATATCCATAGACAATGGGTCCTAAAATTCTATATTTTAGATGATATATCTGTTTTAATAATTTCTCATTGAAATACTTATATAAAAGACATGACAAAGACATTTTATTAAACACTAATAGACCCGACAGACCTGGTTCTGTCATGTCAAAGATAACATTTAGACAAGGGACCGAGTAAAGGATATACACGTAGTTCGTTTTTAAAACCTTAGATTGTGGGTTACAATAATACAGCCCTTATTTTCGACGAATAAAACTCTAATTAAAACAAAAAAATAATACAATGTTACTTTAGAATTCTGAAACCTTCGTAAACGATCTTGGTAACACAATCTTCAAAACTATCTGTACAACTGACAGACAACTGTCAAGCAACTGACAAATATTTAAAATATGTTCCGCAAAAAATATTAAGATAGCCTATATTAAAGGTAATTATAATTTTTTATACTTTCCTCGCCATGTTTTCTTCCTTTTATAAGTACCTTTTTCGGATAGAAGCAAACACACAAAAAAAATAATAATAGTGAAATCGGTCCAGCCGTTTACGCGTAATGGCGTGTCCAAGGGAAATGGGGATACATTTTTATATATACAGATGGCAGAACGATGACAGTTTTTGTTGGCAGTAAGCAAAAAGTGATTCCCTGCCCGTTTCACATTAGAGTTTAGTACTTAAATTCTGTCGTCTGATATTAAAAGAAAGGACGATTCAAAACACAAACATGAGGTGGTAGTATAACAAGATACAAGTGTAAAGGTAAATAGTGTTATTTGTAATGACATCATTTATTATAAAACTAGTTTTTGTCCGCAACGTCGTTCGCATTAGATAGTTTTTTTTTTGTACGTATGTTTGAATTTTGCCGAGGCCATACCAAGTTTGAATGAGGCCATACCAAGTCTGATTTCATTGGTAAGGTTATTTTAGGTTAATAAATTTTAAGAAGAAGATAGGTTACTGTAATACATTTTTATATACGATGTTTTTTGCTTTTCCTTCCTTGGCCAGAAAAGTAATTTTTTCCTCGGGAATGCATTGCTTTCCTGCGGTCAAAAGTAACTCATGTCCTTTCTTAGGTCTCAAACTATATTCTTAACAAATTTCATTTAATTCTGTTCAGAAGTTTAGGCGTAAAAGTGGCCCACCTGAATATTGCCATTGAAATGCATAATTTTCCCGGGATAAAAATGGCCTATGTTTTTTCTCGGGTATCAAAATATCTCCATACCAAATTTCATGCAAATTGGTTCAGTAGTTTAGGCGTGATTGAGTAACATACAGACAGAGTTACTTTCATATTTATAATATTAGTACGGATAAAGAGGTAGATTCTGTGTGGTTTTATCTGATACGGAAATATTAACTCCCTAATGACCGCTTATCCGTCAAAAATGTCTGTGTACTATAACAATAGCCGTTTTAATAAAATAAAACACATTTTACTGCGAACGAGACCGCATAAACAAACACATTCACTGTATATTTAGATCTGTCGCTAGAAAATGGTGAAGTAATTAGAATTCCATTAGGTACGTCAAATTTGATAATTGCTAAACATTTCGTAAAAGGTAAGTTTTTTTTTTAAGTATTCAAGTCAATATTATGGTTACAACGACTATTATAATAATGGTGGAAATCTTTTAATTATTATTTTTTTCTTTCCAGGTAAGTTGTTACCGGCACGTTTAGATTAAAAACAAACGTTCCACTTTACGACATGCTCATGGACACTTATCATTCCGATAAAAAACTGACGTTTCTTACATACATACATATAAATAAAACATAGTTTATCTTTTAAGATATCATTAACCTGTTCAAATGAACATATCTAGGCGATGTTATCTGCAAGCCTATGGGCTATGTGTCGTTACAATGAACGTATTAAAAGAAAATCGATCGGCCCTAAGTCTACGCGTTTTGTACGCTTACAAAACGTATTACACTAGCTATTGAAAAAGTGAATGAGGAACGTTAATGTAAAGCCATTGTGCTGTAGCCTACAATGCAAATAGAAAATATATACATATATTTTTGATTAAGGCAATAGCAAATTAATTATATATATGTATATATATTGTTCGTGTTAAACAAACAGACTGACGCCTCGCAATCAAATTGTTGTTAGTGTTATATTATTACGATGTTGTAATATTAATAAGCACGAACTATTTACTGTTCTTTATTTATACCATTGTTCGTTTCAGCAAATAACAACATAAAGTCGACTTAGATGAATCAATGCTATCGTACATACGATGAATATTTCATTTGTGTCATAAAATCTTAGCCTTTACATGTTAGTAACGCAAGATACGTTAAGCACAGCTTAGTACGAGGTGTTTAGCTAACCTGAATACTTACAGTTTCAAGGTAAACATTCGTATTCAACAGTTCGGATGGCGGTTTATTAATGAAAAAACTTCTGCTTTTCCTATTTATACTAGTATGTTTTATATATGTATGTATACATATATTTTCATATCAACATAAGATTCAATAACAAAAAACTTAGTATCGTACTACTTAAAAATTAATAAGAATGTGATTACTCATATATTTCTTTTCATTTGGTGAAATAATCATTAATTTGTATTTAAATTACGCAATGTTATTCTTATCATTCCAAGGTTACTAATTTATTTTTGATATGTTATGTAAAGTTTATATTAAAGTTAACAAATATATATACTTTGTATCAATAACTGATTCGGTTCGTATTTTGTAAATACCGATTCAAATATTATTCATAATAACAAAGATGCTTTGCGTATGTCGTTATTATAAACGGCTTATTCTATTTACCCAATAGGAAGATTCTGTTGAAGCTATTACAGGTGGGAGTTTTCAATTAAACTTCCAAAAGTAATCCCTTATTAAAAAGTTCCAGATTAAATTAATTATTGTAGCTAATTATAACTAAGCACCGACAGAGATTGTTTTAAATTTTCATAACAATGCGGATATGTTTTAAAGTAATCTTAATTGGAAATGAGGCTTTGTTTATGCTTAAAATATTCCCATTATCTCAAGTATCCTCTGGATTTTATATAAATATTATTGTTCACGATGCAAATTTATGATTTATTTTAAGCATATATATTAATTATATTTTTTATATATGTTATCATGTAATATTTTATAAACAATTTTCTAAATCGTTTCTAAATGCTCGTTGTATTTAAGAAACGTGGAATGTGCAAGCTCTTTAAGCTCCACCGAATAATCTAAAGTGTTACTAAAGAGTTTGGAAGGCAGTAGGCGAGGGGCGAAGCGAGGGGCGCGGCCGCCCGCCCAAAGCTTTCGCCAGTCGACTTCAGCCTCGTCGGCGTTCTACTCGACTCTGGGCGCACGTTCTGTGAACCTAGAATAACTCGCGTAACTTGACTAAACGCGTTCTTGTAACAGTTTTTAAACATTTCCCGCCTGTTCCGTTCTACTCTGTCTGTTCTGTAAAAGTGATTCCCGTTATCCTGGTAATCTTTGTGACAATGTACGGCGGTGACGATGCAGCCGCCGCCGCTGGCTGACTTTCAACACGCTCCTACCACCTGCAGTGGTAAGTATTAAATTACGGTTACAAGAAACTATCACTGCCACTATTTAAAAGGTAACATTACATATGTATCAATATACAAAACATTTCTGTGATGTGTTAATAAATGATTAAAGTTCGAAAAAGTTTCCAAGTAGGTACGGCTAGAGTAAACGTAGCGTACGATGAAGTTTTCACAGGCTCGCCCTTAATTTGTTATACACGAATAGTTTTTAGTTATTTTACAAATGTCGTACACGAAATAAAGGTTTAATTTATAGTTAAGGAACCGAAATTATTTGCATATCGATTATATTTTAGCAAAACCGACGTTCCAAATGAAATAATATGAATCAATAATTGAATTTTGTTTCACTTATAAAAACTATAAGGAATATTAATAAATTAAAAAAAATATATATCTTTATGTATGTTATATGCTCATAACACTATTGATTTTAGGTTTTATATCGTCTTATGGTTAACAGAGAATTTATTGATAGACGATTACCAATGTATTTTTCTTTATTTTTCAAAGAAAATAAACAAATATTTAGAAACAAACATAAGCTCTAAGCTCTAGGAATATATGTAGGTACAATGTTTTGAAAATGTCTCTATGACTAGAAGTCGTCGTAAAGTCATTTCATAAAATATCCTTTACGTTGCTCCGCCGCAGGCTAAGCTGTTAGAGGAGAATAACATTTTTATCTTCAGAAGTTCTCAGAAAGATCTAAAAATAATAATTTCACATTTTTATAGTAATCTTATTGAATAACGTTTATAGAAAACAAATTTTTACACGTAAGAAGGTTTTATTCCATGAATGTTTTATACCTGTGAATATATGTTTTCACGCAAAAGGTATGGAAAAGGGATGTCACCTATAACTGTGAAGACATTTATTTGTTTGACAATAGAAACCGTTATTTAGATGAAAATTTGGAATAGCTGTTAACCTCTATACCCACTTTTGTTATTCTTTTGTGACAGCTTTTATTACCTTAACATAAATTTATGTTCTATTCTCTGCTTAAATCCCAGATCAAACGTAACTCGACGTCTTTGTTATTTATTAAATAATATATTAAATATAAATTTAGGCTGACATTTATAACATTTTCTAGGTCATTAACGGCATGTTTATAAAATATAGATATATATATTATATGGGTATGGAATGTAATTTGTTTTTGGTTGGTTCGGAATAGATTGGCGACTTAATAACTGAACGTTCAGCCGTTCACCGAAAATTTGTCAGGTGACTGATAGAAATTCTATCTTGTTCATTGCTTTGCACATGTATCATTATGGTTCCACTTCGAAGCTTTGTTTTTTTTAAACAAGTTTACTTTGATTTCTCGACGAAAACAGCTTTTATATTGTTTATAATAAAATTTATTTCTGTCAGGCAGTCGGTAAATTATTTGTTAGCACCTACTTAGTTGTTTAAAGATTATTATCTATTGTTGCTCTAAAATATTTCTGGAAAACATTTTTCTGATTATAAGCTATTGGATTGACATTAATTTGATTTTTTTTTGAGAAAATTAACCTTTGAAATGGAACTGAAAATGAAAAACATAAAGTTCGTATATGCATTGAAAATTTAATAAAAATTAGGTAATGCTATTGTTGAATGCAAACTAAGCTCTGTATTCATTAAGGCTTTGTCTATTCGTTGGACGTTCGATTGTTTTTAATTTAGTTATAATTTGTAAAGTTTTGATATCCGAACGTCGGTGGTTACGAACTGTTTACAACGGTAATGTAAGAAACGTTCAGAAATAACAATTTTATTTCTAGTTCAGCACACGTATGAGATATGTTTTACGACTGGCTCCGATGTACAGAATGGATACGCAAAGTTCGACTAAATGTTTACATGCTAACTCGTTAATTGTTGTAGCATTTGAACTATTATTAAGAGTGAGCGTATGATGATTGTGGAATAATAAAATGTTACGAACAAAGCCACAGCATCTCCTTGTAACCTACATCTTACTATAGTACAAGCTGACAAATGCCCATACGAATAGCTGATTTGTTCTTAATTTTATTACATTTTGATTAGAAGTCTTTGACGTTATAGCTGAAAATTTTTAATAAAAATCCAGTTAATATTTTCACATAATTTTGTTAATTTTACTATTATTTCAATTCGCACATAAGAAGACCCATATTCAGTTCGATATATTTATATATATAGTATATTCATTATATCACACAAAACTGATATAAGGAAAATAAATATTGTCAGCTCGTTTTAAAGTAAACTCGGTAATATCAATTGTATGTTATGCCAAAGAGCAATTTAAATGTAAAATAACATCCCGTGTCTACTGTTTCCCTTACATCAATGTGAGTATCGTATCAATTTGCGTATTGTGTATAGAAATTACTATGATGTATTAAACATGATAATTAATATTACGAATTCGAATATTAATTAAATAATTACAGTATAATTACTGGTGTAGAAGTAATTTTGTATATTCAATTACTAATGTAATATTATTATTGTTTTAAACTTAATGTCTAATGCAGCTAAGAAACAAATAATAAATAAAATAACGCTAGTTTTTAAATTGTCTATGCAATCCATTTTATCTATGGGACGTCATCGTTTTGACAACTGTGAGTAATTTTTAACCTGTGAACAGTTTTTTTTCCGCACTAATACCTTGGTGTAGAGAAATCTCTGTGTCTACTATTTGTATATTTTTACATTTATTTTTAAAACTTCCTATCGAATCATTGTCTAATGTAGACTTATTATAATGAAAATGTTTTTGTTTTGCTATTATATTCAGCCATTTTTATAGGTATGCTCTATTGATTTTGTGTACACTATTTTAAACTTTTAATAAAAGTTTTATATTAATTGTTTGCATGACTTGATACTTGATTAATCGTTTAGATAAAGAAAATAATCCGTTGTGACTATATTTTAAAATCATATTAATATCAAATCGAATACTGTTTATGTGTCATAATTAAGAAGATTGTAACTATTATTTTCCGATAAACTAAAAAAGTGCTGTATCAGTAACGTAAAGCTAAGATGAGAAAGTTATTTACCCGATTCGTCTTAAAGTAGCAAAGAAAACTAAAGATGCAAGTAAATTTTACAGTGTAAAGTATTTATTTATTTATATTTATGTTCATACAAAAACTGTCACTGTCAAAGATATATATTTTTAATATTATTAATCTGTTGCTTGTTTTTTTTAATCACTTATTAACATTTCTTTTTCATAAACTTTTAAAAGGTAGTCAGATTTTTTTATTCATATTGAAAATGTTCAACATTTCGTAAAGAATCCATATTATTTATATGACTATATGCTGCGTCTATTAAAACATATCCTGGGAAAGTTAATAAAATGTCGCCGTAAATTATAATTTGCAAGCTCAAGCCTGCAGCTTTGTTCATGCTGTTACTTTAATCGGAAATTCTTAGTATTTAATATATTTTCTTAAACAAACTAATTGCGTGTTGTTTTTCATTTTTATTTTATATGATCTACAAGGACAAAGCCCACAAAGCTATTTAAAGAAAGCTTAATTATTACAAATCCCTTTTATTTTTCAGACTGTCGCCATAATTATAACGAATAGCTTTCTATACTAGCCGTGACCGCGACTTCGTTGGCTCAGTATCCTTGGTTAGTAAATGGGTGATTTTTTTAAAAATTGTAATAGCAATTCTATTAATCATTTTATTCAAACGGAACACAGTTTTTTTAAACCATATAGAACATATTTGTGAAAGTTATAATAACCTCGGCTTATTAGTTTTTGAGATAAATGTACATAGAGCACAGACAAATGGATTTATTTACTAGGATTAATATTATAATTTGTTTCTTATTGAGATCTATAAGTTATGTCTATGATAATTCATAGCTGATATATATATTTTATTCTTATTATTAATCGGTACCATTCACTTTATTGTGTCATATAATATGTACAAAACTTTCGTAATTTTTCCGATCTTTTATGTTGTCGGTACATTACAGCTACAATGTACGGTTTCAGCCACTCGTTGCGAACATGGAAACCCTCTTGGATACCTCAACGAATTAAGGGTTATTTTGATTCACGGCTCGACACACTGTATACAGTTTGGATAAATTCGTAACATACGATAGCTAAACCGAAATTAATATATAAAAACAGTGTTGTACTAAATTAATTACATTGATTTATTTTTAGTTTGTTATATTTTTATCTGATATAATCTCGTTATATTAATTTGAGGGGGATAATTTAAATGGTTGTTAAATTTTTTTTCTTCTCAAAATGTAAATATGATTTTGCGTCACATGGCCAGTGATATTAATCATATTCTTGATGGAGATTGAGCTTCTTGTTCCTCAACTACATGATTAATCTGAGTTTGACTTGTTTCAAAGGGGCAAAGATAATAAATAATAAATATAACTCACTTATCTTAAAATACTTCTGTATCGTATGGCTCTAAGTGGTAACTATATGAAACTGCTTTATTTTCCATTTGTATAAAATCTGAGAGTTCCCTACCTTTACCGCTCAACATATTTATACATCAAATACAACGTTTTTCCCTCTTTTCATAACCGTCGTTCTTATTCAGTTGGTAATTTGTTATCCAGGAAAGTTAGAAAGTCAAAAACGCTAAAGAGCAACCGTTCACGAACTCTGTTGATCGTTACAACATTTAACATCGAAAATTTTGCTCATAAAAATAATATTGAAAGTGCAAAAAAATTGTGTTCAAAGTAAAATTTATTTATAAGATTTCGTTACGAAACGCTCTAACAACATCGCTAGTGTATGAGAAACATTCCCGACATAACAAATAAAAATAACGAGGTACAGTGGTTGGAGACTATTGCGCATCTTTATTTTGTTACGTCTAATTTGTTACACAACAACGCATCCACACCGCAAGTCGTGTCTAAGAATTTACCTGCACCGTAATATAGTATAATGTATCAAGACGTGGGTGCTTTCACAATATTACCATATTTCAGCAAACTAGCTTACTTAACAGAAGCTTGCTAAATGCTTAGTATGTAGGTCACACCTAATACACAAGTACATATCCTTACTTTTAAAATTCATATTTCATTTAAAATTGTCGTTCATATGCATAGTTATAAATGGAACACGTGATGCTGTTATGTTAAAGCATCAGATGACCAAACAAGACGAACCCTTCATCACGTTCGTGGTCCCAGATATACAACCTAAATCTACTATTATATATATACATATGAAGGAGTACGTCTCTAATCTGTAATTCATACTACGTACCCACACAATAAGATATCACTGTATAATAATATTAGCGGTATTATAAACAACATACCTATATTCCAGAATTATAAGTCGTTAAAAAAATAAGCACAGAATGCCAAATGAATCTTATTTTATCATTTGAACTGAATGAGAATGGGATAGTCTATAAATTTTTACGGGCGATACGGCGCTTTGTTAGCATATCCAGATGAAAGTTTATATAGGTAAAGAGGCACAGCACTGACGTCAATGTTGCTTTATGATTCAAACCGACGTTAAACTGAGCTCGCCCAGCTGAGTGCAGCCCGCTCTAAAAATATCTTAACAATTTTACATACGTCTTAACAGGGCGCCATTGCTATGCAAATATACCAAGGAAATCGCTCATTGTGATCACATCCAATCAATAGAAAACCTTCTATCTTTATGTATTTTATCAACTTAATTTTATATCTCAACAATACCTTTTTTAGGATATTGGATTAGATTTATAAAGGATGTAATATTTTACTGATTTCGTATTACTTTTTAACTAAAATTACAGAAGTATTACCCTCTACTTAAAAATTTTTCTAGTTTATTACAACCATATATAGAAAGTCCTAATAAAATTCACTTCTATTTAAGAATATAATGAAAGAGATAATAAATAAATCAATTTCACATTTAATACGAGCGAAACTCGATCGAAATCGTAATATACAATTGTCATCACATACGAATATTAATTACTCGTAGTTTCCAGCTGATAGGGTAACCAATACTTAAGGTCACTTCACACAGCATATAAATTTATAATGTATAACTTCTTTAATTGAATACAGAGGCTTAATTTAATTATTCAGAAATCAATACACCTGAAGGTCTTTGAAGTTTCATTAACTTTCTCATTGCTTATTCTATTACGCTGGTAATTGTCCACAGAGTTAATCGTCTCGTACGGAATAACCTTATGGCGAGTTCATTAAAAGAAATTATCATTGTGACGCGTCCTCAACTATAGTGTTCAGGGACAGGGTAGCCGACGCTCATGTCAACTCCTCTTAGCACAATAATTTGATGGTTGTCATCTTCAGAACCGGTTTACAAGGAATCTGGGAGTACATTGCGGCAATAAGTCTCATACAATGAATCTAGTTGAAGAAACTTATTTATTTCGTTTGAATAATACAGTATTGTTATTCAAATTTCACATAAATAACATTATAAATTAATTTTTTTATGTTATTGGCGTGTAATTCACGATGATTATTTTGTTAATAATCTTTTTTATTCATTACAGTAACTGTAAATGATAACGGTGCGGTCTAACAGAGATTTTGTTGGTTATTTAAGTAACACGCGTGTCATATATCGTTTGATATTATTTTTGTATAATTTTTCCTTAATCGCGTGAATCCTAGTCACAATTACAATGTTATGAAGAGAATCTTTCACAAATATTTTTGTTTAGAGAGAAAAGTAAGTATGGGTTGGAATCAGAATAAAATTCAAATATTTCAATGTCAATCCTGAACCCACCACGCCACTCTCATTCGGCTTAGTGGGTTTTTTTTCCAATTTTTTATTAGCTTGAATACTTAAGATATTTTTGACTATATAAAGTATAAATGTAATGTATTCTTCCTAACAATTTATATCAATTGAGAAGATTGGTCTGCTTATGTATAATTCATTAGATAAATATACAAGGTGTATGTACAGAATATCTGGGACAACAATGATTGTGGATTAACGAACATAAAATTACAACAAATAGTTGTCACGTGGTAAGAACGTGACTTTTAGTTAAAAGAATACCTCTGACTAAAAGTATCTTAAATATAATTAAATACTAACAAAATGCATACAATAATTTTGTTATTAACTTAATATTGTATCTTTAAATCTAAGATTCATAACCAATTACTGATACGATATGTGTCTGTTTGAAAATCTCTAAGAATTCAGATTTTTCCAAGTAAAATGTTTTAGTGTTTTTAATAGGCTAAAAAATTTGATGTTTCATGTTTCACAACGATCTGTTTGTTTGAACTTAAGAACATTATAAAGAAATATATATGAACAAATTTTGGCATTCACGAATTTGGTAAGGTATCCCGTTTTTTGATATAATAAAATATACACTGTTGCTAACTGTACGTTTCCTAACTTTCGTTGCCAAGTCGAATTTTGTAATGGGAACGGTTGTTGGGCTATGATTAAAATGTATACGTGACTAATAAAGATGTGCCTTGTTTTGATTACACATGACACCTAAATAGAAATTGCTGAACGCTTCCGACAATCACTGTTGTTAAAGTGAATTAGAATTACTTTAATCTCTTACATTAAATTTTTTATATCTTACATGTTAAAAACTTATTATTTTTAAATTATTTTTTTTTTATATAAGCATTCCGCTCGCTGCCATTGCTATACAAAAAGTAGATAAGACTTATTTTTTTTCGAGATTTTGTTTTCGTGATTTTTATAAAAAAAAAACGTGTCAAACAGCAGTGTATGTACAGAGAGAACATTTGAATCATGAATAATGTAAGCGAAAGGTTTCATCCTCCGACTGTACACAGTTGTAAATGGGACAAACTTTTAAAATTATTATAAAATATTCTAAAAACTAAGGCATTTTAAATTATAATGCCAGTATTCGTTTTGTTTCGAACATTGACTATTTTCGTTTACACAATATATTCAGGTAACGGGTAATAAAAGTTTTAAATTTTACCGTGGACTGAATGAGAGAACTATAATGAATATAATCTGTGAAAGCATAAACAGTATATTGTTGAAGATAACATGTTCGACTAATAAAAAACCTACTTGTTTTTATGTATACGTCTTTTTCTTTCGAGTGTTGCCATATCGAGCAGTGGAGTAACGAGTGGGTAAACACGGCCCTATAAAAACGAATAAACGTCTTGTTTGTCGATCCGACTATGTTTAAGATTATATATGTATTGTATTGACTAGCGCTGCCTTCACTAACGAGCTCATTTGATTCAAAACGCGTTAAGATAATCAATTTTCTTCCGTCTGTCAAAATACCTAAATCAGCGCTTTCCCATGATAGGTTCAAGTTTATTTTACCCGCGGCGTTACTCGCTTTTATGTGTTTGATTACGGAGCTCATGGGTTTGATATATTAAGTAAAAAGTGTAGGTTTTTTCGCTTAATGACATAAAACAACAAAACATTAAGACATATATGATACAGATATACATATTATACTCACATAGGAAGACTTTTTATTACGATGTATAAAATATTGATTTAATACATTTTCTGTTAACGATCAAATTTTCGAACCTACATAGTTTAATAACTTTACGAAATTGGTTGACCGGTCATTATTGGCGGAGTTGGCTCACGTTAAAGCGGTCAAAGAAATTCGCGCGTCGGGTAAACTTAATAGTCTAGAATAATTAAGTAATTAATACCTAAACAACAATATTACCCGTTGGCTATTAAATGCTACTTAGAAGAATTATGGCTTTATCTTATCTTAAAATCGTTCTTCTATTTAAAATCCAAACAACTTGTAGATATCCTTTTAATGTTTTATTTATAATAATTCAGTTACATAATAATTGTTTAGTAACCGTGAATAATATACAGCTACAATGTAGTTTATATGGTTTTAATGACAGCTCTCAAATAATACCCTTAATGTTATTATTGCGTTCAAAGTTTTATCAAAACCTTTTGAGAAATACCTCAGCGAAATATAGCGCAGAATTAATTAAAATTTTACCAACCTGTCAAAGTTCAAACGAACGACGCTCGTACACACTCTTTTGGTTCTCGATGAGCGATTTATCGGAAAAAACACAAAATTCACTCCGTCTACACAGGCCTTTTACAGCTTCCGTCAACATTATTAATATACAGAAATAACACAAATTCCGTATTACGAAGAAACAACTTATACGAATTAAATATAAATGGTAATTATAATAAGTTTAATGTAGACACAACATCAATATTGTGGAGACGAAACTAAAATTTCTCAATATAAAATTTTGATAACTTCTCCATATCTAAACTATTTACTCAAATAATAAATTATATATGTTGTATAAATATGAATTGTAGGCTAAAAGTTTTTGCTGTGGCATACATTGGAGACGCGGTAACTGTTTTATCCGACGGGTGAGGAATAAGCTTTGATAAGTGCTTTGTGTGAGTTAGAGTGGGAGTCAAATTTATTTAAAAACAAAGTGACTACACCAATAATAACATTAATTTAAATATAATCGAAGAAGCTGGAATTTACGTGTCATTGTGCAATTATATCAAATGAAGTAATTGTTAACAGACTCTTTGTAGTATTTAATAGCCTTAAACATCGAAAGTAAAGGTAGGAAGCAGGGTGTTAAATATAAATAGTACATATTTCGTAACCGCATAAGAGGAACGAAACAAATTTTCGTCGGAGTATTTTTAAAAGGTTTGAAAGACCTGCCTCGATGGTGGCGTCGAGTGTTGCATGCTAATGTAATTTGCATAGGTTATTCTGACTTTTACGTGTACTAAACAACAAAACGGAGCAGTTTTAATTCTCGATACGATACGAATCGAAGTCTGTAGGTTCCTTCAAATAAATATTTAACTTTAAATTATTACGTTTATGTTGAGTCAATTATTTTGCTACAATAACTTTACAAATGAAAAACTTATTCGATTCTCCTTTAACAAGTTTAAGTTATACAAGGTCATGAAATTACTTTTATAATAGTCTAAGAGCCGACGGCGGCTTCAAGTATTTAAGGAGACCTTTTGTATGACTTTTTCAATAAGATTTTTATATAGAATTACAACAATTATTTTGGTCTGCGATCAGAGCTTTTATCTTTTGATATTTATCTTCGTGATCATTTCGAATGTTGGTATTTTATGGAATATAGCTGGAAAGCTCAATGAATAGATTTTCGATTTGACAAAAAAACAATAAAGCGGCTTTTAAAAGGCAGATAGGTAAAATATTTTGTATGATGATACACTCTGAGATAATGGTTTTACAAAAAGCTCGAAAAGGAACCATTACCACAATGTAAAAAGTTCCATATTTTCAACTGAAAGGTAAAAAATATATAGAGAGTTTTATATCATTCAGCTCTATTTTGAGAACGATCTAAGATTGAGTTATATCTCATTTTTCTCCACAATTTCTTTGAGGAAATTTATTTATTGGACAAACGCCTTATAGGGCTATTTGAAGTTAATTTAATTAATATATTTGGATGTCAAAGTCAATAAAATAGCTATTATTAGTTTATACAAAACAAAAAGTTATTTAAATTTTATATATCATCTTTTTAATACAATGATAAAATTAAATTTAAAAATGACTAGCTCTGAAAACGTTAAGCACGTTAATTTTCTAAAATGTATTATATATATATATATATGTAACTAACACACACACACACACATATATATATATATATGTAACTAACATGAAATCTCACGTGGCGTCAACTTCGGGCTATGGATTGTTCAGAAAGTATCAAACCATAAATATTTAAGTACAGCATAAAGTTTGTAATGAGATTGATCTAAATTTTGTGAAACGTTCTTTGGAAATTACATATTATTATGTAGGAAGCTATAAAAGTTACGCGTTTTTCGTGTTATTAAGATAAATAAATGCGACAATCTGTCCAAATACACAATTTTAGTACCATAATCTATGTATCATTCGCATATTGGGTAATAAATTTTGGAAGTAAATTAATTAAGCCTCAGAAAAAGGAAATAAAAGGTTGGATGTTAATCAATTATTTAATTTGTAAGCCAGAGCACCTCACCAAAAGAGTGCCATTAAAACTTATTCTATTTACCAACCCTCAGAGCAAGCTACGGACCAATTATTGGTTCTAACAAAAGTTACTTTTTTGAGTACTATTTGGCTTTAGGACAATTTAAACGACAGCTTAATTTACGTTACAACAATATCTTGATAGATTATAATTACGTCACAGATTTCATATATCTTATATATATTAATGATGTAGTCAATAATTTTAATTGAATTATATTATAATAAAATAGGAGACTCGTCACATCGGATGGGTTCCTGTCACTTAAAGCTTTAAATAGTTATCATTAAAATAAATTTTCAAAGTAATCACGTCCCATGTGAGTGTAATTCAAAAAAGTTGATTGCTGTATTCCTCATTTACTTATTTAGTTAACTTACCTACAATATTAAAACCGAGTTAAATGAGTTTATACGGCGTCAATTAAAGCTTTTTATTTAATTTACTTACATATGTGCCATTATTTCGACTGTTATTAAACATTATGCAGTAAAAATGAATCTGCATTTATAATTTGGAACTTTTATTAAGTGGAAAATGTGTAAATTTTTATCTGGAAGTCGGTGGCGGGAAGACATTTTGACTGATGCTATGCTTGCCTACTATATACCCATTAGCGTCGTTGTTTCAAACTACTGTAGAAGAAAACTATTTGATTATAATAATGTAAGAAATAACATAACCTGCCCCACAAATATCTTTATATAAACACTACTTCTTTAATGATAATTTTAAATTTTATTAACACTTTCATGAAGTAAGTAGGTTTCTTGGTAATGGAATAAGTTTATTTCACTTAAAATAATTAAATACGCCATTTTGTGTAGTTTTCTTGTATATGTCTTTTGTTCTATCATTTCTATTTATGAGAGAGTTTCAGAATAGAAACAATGTAAATGTTACTTTAAATACTAAGATCTCGCAGTAAAACTTGTGATTTACCGATTCTTTATGGCACACGTCCAAAAACGTGTCAGGTGAGGTAAGGTTTATTGAAACAAATTATTAAGAATTCTTCATTGTGTTATTCCTAAAACCAACATGCAAGATGATAGCAGTAAAACCTAGCATGTACTGAATTCGAAAAGTAAAAATCTGAAGTAATTGTCCCGTTTCCAATATTTACCAGCTCATGTCGGTAAATCCTCGGGTGTACTTGAAAATCTTAAGATGCATCGTAGTTCAAGATTTTACAAATACATAGATATGTACAAAAAAAAAAAATTAAGCAACTTTGTCTTAAATTAATCATATTTTTTAATTGTGAAATTACGAAACATTTAAATATAATAATTTTTCGGACGCTTAGAAGGAAAGTTAATTATGAAGCCGAGCAAATTATAAGTTCAAAAAGATATGATATTTCATTTAGTTTTTTTTTTTATCACAGAGTGCGCTGATCTTCAAAATTCTGAATAAATATTTAAAGACATAATAAGAATAAGCATTTATTTACCCCTGTAGACAATATTCGTATTTTTTATAGAAGTTATTTAATTAAAATGTATATAAATAATATTTATAGATAAACAAACGACACGGAGATTGCTTTTTATTATTTGTGATGTCGCGATTGTTATTGAAATTACTACTAATATTCGAGTCTGTTAAAAACGAATGTTTTATTTCATAGAAAAATAAGGATTGAATTTTTATTAACATTTAATAAAAAATGAATATATTTTGAATACACATACTTGTAGTACAAAAACAGTCATTATTTATAGTACGTATTAAGTAAAAAGTCGTAAATTATTTTTTTTTTAATTTATGTTTTTTAGCGTTCTATTTCAGTAACCCATTTCAAAGTTATCTACACTAAGCTGGACGTACGCCACCCCTAAAACCCCTCTATCATTCTCTATGTGAAATCCTGAAGAATAGCCGATTTGTTCTCAAGAGGATTCCAGGGTGTTAAATCATGTCACCCAAGCTTTTACACTGGTGTGTTTGTGTTAAATGTCATTTTAGTTATTAAACAACCAAACATACGAAGTAATATTCTATTTAGATTTAAAAGAATAAGAATCGAGTCAATTTTAGTGACTAACGTAACTAGATCAGTAAATTTGCACCACAGACAATGTAATAAAACTGTCCGATGTCCTAACGAGATCCGTTAGTCTAAGACGTGATTTACTACCCAGATATTTTGTGGATGTAACAATATCCTTACAGACTAAATACAGTAATAACACGTCATTTCCGTGTCTGTTTTTCTGTTGTTGCCGAAAATTACGAGGGATGTTCTATATTGTTAGGCTCAAGAACAAAAATATATGGTGATAAATATTCATTGAATATAATGTGAATGATAATAAATTGTTAATAAACTAATAGAAATGTTTACTTAATATGTTGTTGAAGTATGTTTTTTTAATATTACTTAAGTACTTATTATAACGTATATGACGGTTAATATCTTGAAGATTCCCTGCTATTTAGGTTTCGAAACATGGCTTAGTGGGAGAGGATTAAGCATCAAGATTTTAAGACGGATGAGAAACTAAACCTCGAGAAAATCCGCTTCCTAACTGTTACTGGTGATAATGCTTTTAAACGGAGATACGTAGCCAAAAGCGTCTTTAAAACGAAATTTCATAAGGTCTTTGTATGAAATGTTATAGGAAAAGTAGAAATATGCAAAAAAAAATTGCTAAAAAATAATCCGAAACTCCGGTAACACAACATCAATTCCTTGTCGCTTTTATGATATATTGATTGGTTTATAAGCGCTCCGTCCGCCGAGAGCGATCTTCTTTACGAGTATCCGTATCTAATACCATTAACTATTTATATGGACGCCTTCTATTTATACTTACTCCATGTAACATCATTAAAAAAATTGGTAAACATATTATATAACATTTATTTTCTTAATTTTATAGAAGTTATAAAATAGTTTAACGTTCTTTACAAGATAGTTTGTTACAATTTTATTATCGTCAGCGTTGTTATCGCAATTAACGGGCAGTTTGTTAGTTAAAAGGGAATTAATAATTTGTAATATAAGACGGTAGGAGGATTATTCTGGTTCTAAGAGCACAGCCGGCATCTCGGGCACGTAGCACAGACAATTAATGATATATAAACAGTAGCATTCCTAGATGGGATATCAATGGGACGGGACAATAACATCGATAGCACGTTACAACCGTAGTTTAGAATGCTTAATTCTTTTGTTTGTTTCCCACAAAATGCTTATATTCTGCGTTCATGTATGCAGTATATTATTCGTCTGCGTTTTTATTTATTAACGAATTCTATCTTAGCCAATAATTAGAATTATTCTCTCAGTTTTAGCTCTAGTATATATAAATTTACGACAATAACGCTCACAACTTAAATAGTAGCGTATTGTTATAATCATATAAGTTTTATATTTATATCGGAGTTACTATTTTTACTTTGACTTTAATTGGAATGACTAAAGTAGCATAGCTATTGGAAGAAACGAAAGAGGATACGCAATTGTCTTCAATTAAGTTCTCAGGAATGGAAAATAAACTATTTCTTGAGAAAGGCTTTTAATATATTTAATTTCAAAATCTTAGGAGAAATACTTCTGTGTCTGTGTAAACAACTGTACTACAAGTAGACTCGCTTTGTACCGACACTTAAATACCGTTCTTTTAGAAATGTATTGGATTCTTTATTTCGAAAAGTTATATTCTTTACCGGCATTTTAAATTTCAAAATCTTCAGATACAATCTAGTCGGAGATCAAATAAAAACTAATCTTATCTTACCATTACACTTGAAGTATAAACTCTCAAGAACTCGCGATATTTTGTCTCTTTGGACGAGGATTGCAATACGAGTTCTTCAACGATTTGTAAAATAACCTCACGATGAATTCTCTTTTCTAGATAAAAGTAAAGTGAGACTTTTGCTGCATCGGTCTTCGATTTCCATCTAGTTACATAAATGTATGTGGCTTAAATTAAACCCGACCAGACTTGTGGAGATTTATTTTTAGTTGATTTGAAACTTTGAACTTCTCGGTTATAATGGCTTTATAAAAGATACATAAAAATAAAAATTAAATCTTATTCAAGTTAATTAGTGTTATTAACCTTTATTTCTTTTCATAACATCATCCTTCCAGAAATTATCTTTGAATGTAATTGTGAAATATCACAATGTATAGCAAAATAAAAACGTACAACAGATTTATGAATTCATTACTTTACTTCCAACAGCATGGACGGAATTACTCTTTGTTGTTATAACGACGTCTACAACTCGTGGGTATAGGATACACGCATGTACTAGAGACGTTCGCTACGGTTTTACTTAAAAAATTGGAGGAAGTTTCATGTTATAGGCGAATTTATGTTAAACTTTAATGTTTCATTAGTTATGACATCCTAATCCGCCCCCACAAAGACTCAAGACGAAGCTAGTTTCTCTACGATGTAATAATATTATGATATATAAGAAACGTAACAGACAGTAATTGGTAGAATGGTTTATCAGTTCGCTTCTGATTCAGTATCTCAAGCACGTATCGCCCCCGAGACCCTAACTCTTAACATATCGTTGTGAGTAATTCCAATTTCCGTCGTCTGTGTATCATATTTTGTCAGTTACATTGTATCATAGGACCCGACAAACAGATCCGAAACATTCAATATATTTATGGATTGTTTACAATATATATTACAAATGTATAAAGTTACTAAGTTAATGACATAAGAAGTTTGAGGTTTTTTTTTAAACATAAAAGGTCTGTTCTGTTGTCACCGTATCATATAGATAGAATATTGGTAATAAGAGTATATTATTTTGCGACTTGCAGACTCTTCAAATAGGTACCTATCTTTGCACTCCTCTGCTGAAAAACTCCATACATTAATTTTATGGTAATGTTGAAGAGGCAATAATAAGGATTTGACCTCAGCCAACGAAGTTCGGTTATATAAGGACACATAACTAATTTGCTTTTTTTTGCAAGTGACAGTCTTTCCTTTGAACATACATTCCTATTGGTGTCTAATAATCTGAAATTTTATTTTGATCCTAAATTTGCATAAACGTATAAGACGAGCGTGAATAAAACCACCGTTTCCTTTATGATTCCTTATAATATTAAATGAAGTGAAGTTTTGAAGGTCCTTAAATTTGTCTGAATTGAACAATATTGTCGGGTAGGATTTGGACATTTAAAACCCTATTTAATAAAACACCGTTTTGTTTCCTGTATTTTGATTTATATATATAATAGTTTGTGCATGTAAAGTTAATGAAATGTACGAGAATTCATCAGTTTGATGCGTGTCTGTATTTTCAATGTGATGCCCTTATTCAATAAAAGCAGTGCCCGTGATCGTATTTTATTTTCATCGTTGAACTAAATGCCGACTGATTCATTGTTATTGATTTATGAATCTAAATTGAGACGAGCACATCAAATTATTTAAAATGTAATAGATAAAAAAATAACTTTGAATTAAAGATTGTATCAAGTCAATGTCAAAAATTTCATTCTTAATTACATTCATTCCATTAATGTCCCTTTTATAGCTGTCGCATACTTTATTAATACAGATTATAAATGTACGGAAACTTGTTTACGTCTTTTGTGTTTGTCGAAACATATACGTATTATTTATAGAAGACATTAGCAGATGCTATTTTCTTAAAGACGAAACAAATAAAATTATTGAGCATTAAAAAGATTTGAAAATAGATAATGCACTCAGTGTTTTGAATATATTTCTTTGTATCGATTCATTGAATTTCTAACTATAGAAGAGACTTACAGATAACTAAATAAGGTAGCTTGAAAGTTACATTTAATACTTATTTATGTACCAATGAAATATTCTTTTCCAAAAAAATGTTTTCATATAAACTTTGTCTGAACTAATTGTTTATATTTATTACGCGAGACTTGGCGACTCAAATCTAAATGGATAAATGTCTGCTTTTTCACGAAAATTTTATTCCCTAAGAGGACAGATTTATACGCTAACATTTATTTGAAATAAATCTGACTAAAACATAAAGGCATTATAATTATTATACATTATTTCACTGAGATTAAAAGACCCAGCCGGTTGACGTTACAAACTTTATTTATAAACGAGATGTCATAAATCTATTTCATTTTATACATACACACTTTAAGCTTAATCTTAGTTTGCATAGTCACACTAAACATGACGTTGCTCGTTTCGTGAAAGTAAAACTGCTAGCGCCACGTTACCAAACAACGTTTAAATTTGTGTTAGGTTAAGTGCTCTTTTGTGAATATAACGATATATTACGAATATAAGACGAATTGAGATCCCGTCTTTGTTTCATAAACAAACTGTATGGATCTGCACAGACAGATAGTTGAGGATTAATGAAATAAACTTATTATAGGTTTGCATTCAAGTTGGAATAAAATTTAAACCGGAAAATTAAGTGATTCCGTAAAGGTCGCGAGAAAATAGGTTTGCAATATGAGTTTCGCTGTGTTAATTGAACTATCGAACAAATAATATTTAAAGCTAGTGTTACGAAAAATATACTGTGATAAAAAAAATATGCGTCATTTATATTTACCGAATATATTTTTATGTTAAAAATATATTTTTCTACGTAATTAATTTTTGATTATAATGTGAAATATCACATACATATGAGATGGAAAACCTGTTTGAAAGAAACTTTGAAATAAGAGAAATATTTTATCATAAAAATAGTCTTATATTAAATATTTGGTTCATGCTTCTTTTTACGAGAAGACATCTCTTTTGAGCTCAATTCATAACGATACTTGTGTACTGGCAAATTGGTTAAATAGTCTAGCCCTAGAATTTCGGAAAAGCAATTTAACTAATAATACACTATTTTCTACCAAGTTCTGTCTGGACTGATATCAATTTTCTCCAGCCAACACCATCAGCCAACACCAGCTCAGCGAATATACGATGTAGCATCTCTTACAGCGGGCATTATGTTGGCAGAATGGTATTATTTTGTATATATAATATAGTATTAACAATGATTAATATATAAATAAAATACAAGTCTTCATGGAGCGGTTAGCACGTTAACATCAAGTATGTTCGCTAATGAAACGAACTGGTCGATTCATGAATATTTAATGACGTCCTTTGTTTATAGATTATCAAGATCAAGATACTGTTAACTTGTTAAAAATATTTAACACCTCAATAAATTTACTGATTCGTATGAAACTAATGCGCGCATTTTTTCTATTTCTTTGTATTTACGTAAAAATAATCTACGTCTAAGGGTGAATAACTCTTAATTGTAACACTTCATGTATTAAATGGCTAAGGGCGAATATAAATAAGACTAACTGTATGGTAACACGCAATTTTTTGTTAGCTGTTATAACAATACATTTCGTACTTATAATGAACTCATTACTATGTTTACGGCTATTCTATATAAATTTTAACGATTTATTTGCTATTTAATTTCACAAAACAGTTTGAAATAATAGCTATGATTCAATAAACTGTAAAAATTACGTCAAAATAAAAAAGTTATATATTCGAGTTTATTTTTAACCCTTTACCTATCAACCTTCGTTGAAAAAGCGTGATAGGTTAACTTCAGAATTCTTTTCACATTTCTAAAAAGCCTCTCGACACTTGGAGCTCTACAAGGGGTGTTACGAATTAATTCTTACCCACTAAAATATTATCCAAGCTTTAGTGTTATATAACATAATCTATATACATGTATTAGGTTTTTAATACTTTTTTTTGCACTGGCAATTTCTAAAAGTTTTCTTAATAGATATTTTTCATTTCATTTAATAAAAACGACTCTAATTAATTTTTGACTAAAACTGCTAATGCTTTATATGAGTCTAGCCTTTTCACGGGGTACCCAAAATAGTTGAAATATAATAATTGCTTATATAATTTAAAAGCAATTACATTATGTCAATGAATTGAAGTGCATCAAAAATGTATTCTATAAAAACCATCGTAAAACACTAATGTATCTGGTTTTTATTAGAATGCTGTTGTTGAGAGAAATTTCTCAAATTATAATATTAGATATGGTATCAAAAAATGGGGCGTAGGACGAATGAAATATGTAATTGACAGTTGACAGCTCCTAGTGTTCCTATAAAAACATCGAACGACTGTCAATGTCACTATCCCTTTGACAACAAATTGTCACAGTGATAAAAATAGATAAAAAACTTTTTTTAAGCAATATTGGCGGAATAACCTGTGCAATACTTCACACATGAAATCTATGAATTAAAGATTTTTGTAAATAGAACAAGGTATTGGGTTATGTATTTTTTAAAAGGAGAATTAAACTTTTGTCATATAAAGAAAATAACATGTATTAATTTGCATGACCACGGTGAAAGTTGTTTCAATTGGGGTCGCGACACAAACGTGTACATATTATTTGCTCAACCATTTCAAGCAGTGCTAGAGAATTCATTGTAAGGAGTTTGCAAAAGATAGGTTTAGGGATTTGCATATTTAAGAACTTGTATTATTATAATTGCAATGACAACGTAACGAATAGATTCTTCTTATTAAAAAAATCCCGGTATAGATCTGTTTCTGTATTGAGAATTATTTCCGTAATGTATTAATGATATATGGTTTTATATTAATGCCGTTTGCTTCATTTTAAGCCCTTGAGTACTATTTTAACGACGGCACTTATTTCGTAGCTCCATAAACTCATATATGTAAACATAAAAATGTTATTCTGTCATTCGTTTTACGCATACATATTACGTTTCAGGATTGTAAAGGGATTTCCTATTGTTGTTTGTCTCTTCGTTAAAACGAAAATAATTGTTTCTAATGTATGAACGATATTTTAATGCTCAACCCACGCTATGTTTATTAAATATGTGCAGGTCAAAAATTTGCATATAAATGATGTTTTTATTACACTTAAATTGCACACGTTTAAAAAACAATTATTTCACTTAATAAAAGTATTGCTCCGAGGTTTCTAGAATGTTAAGATTTTGAACACAGAACATAGAAACTATGAAGCACGGAAATATTATATGGAAATCTTACTGAGATTTTGATTTTATATAAATGTTAACCAAGTCTCAAAAAGTGAGGTTAACTATATATGCTATACTGCTATAGTATAGAAGAGATAACTTCCTTTGGGCGAGTAGACCGCTTCGTAAGGTAAGGAGTTACGGCACTACTCAGTCTAGCACTCTTTTTCTCACGTATACGGAGTCAGTGTTGACTCATCCGGCAACAGTGTATCCAGTTCTTTCATAAGTGCCTTACCACATTAATGTATATCAAATTAAAGTAGCAACCTAAACTTTTTGTAAGTACACAATTTGGATATTAAATAGTTTATCACATTTGTCGACCGTTCCGTGACGCACTAACTTATTTTGTTTTATTTGATTCATATATTTTTTTCTTCAAAATTAAGATTTTCGTTCGGTAAAAAAATAAAGTGTACAAAAATTGCTAACATAATGAAAGGTTTGATGATATTTTTATCAAAAGTATAATTTTTAAAGTATCGCTTGTATAGATTAATATGTTAAATTAGGAGTCTATAAAAAAACTATAATTTTAGACCGTATCCATTGCGTCATAGAAAACAAAATAAGACTAAAAATCTATTCTATTGAATAAATAACATAATTTTTTTGACATAGAGGAGTTTTTACTTTTTACAGTCTAGTACGTATGACTTACAAAAGTGTCAAAAATGAAAGCTATGAATAATAATTACCACCAAAGTTCGCAAACTTACGTCTCATATTTCAGCCTATCGTATTGTTTGATGTAATTATATATTTATAAGTGAAGACAATTAATAAATCGATCGGGCTACACTGAATTTGTTACAATAGCAAGTTTTTTTTTACATTAAATTTCTTTTTAATACTGGCAGTGATTAATTTACGTTATAATAGCGTAGTGTTAAGGTAAAATGATGTCAAGGTAACTTATAACACCAGTGACGAAGTTTAGCTTATTTTACAATTTTTATATTAATTTAGCTAGCTTCGTAATAGGTATAAGTGAGATATGAACAATTCTTATTTTCTATACTGTTTGTTACATTAAATCTCTGTAGTCTTAAAACATTGATTATAACTTTGTAGTAATAAATTGTTAGTAATTGTGTGATATTAACGTTCGGTAGTTTTAACTGCTAGCTATGACGTTTATTTAAACTGACAAATAGCTTCGTGATGATAAATGCTATGTGTTTTAGTGTTGGTGATAGTGGCGCTGGGCGCGGGCGGGGCGGGCCCGCGACATGAGCGGCGCCGCCCGCCCCGCCCGAAATGCAACGACTGCGGACTACCTTCAAACGATCACGGACGCCAACGCCGCAGGATATGAAGACGCAGAGCAGCCTCGAGGTACCTAAACAGGTGGGCTGGAAATAATTCAATTCATAAAGATTATACATCAAAATATAAATCATTAGGAGACCATAGATATTTTAGTAGGAGGAATCTTGATTAGTTTTTAATACATAAATGCTGGAAGGAAATTTTATATAAATATTTTTCAAAGCCACGATCCACAGCCATAATTCATGTGATGGAAATATGTTGTCTGTTGGCAGAATATTTTATATCAAATATTATATTTTATGTATGCACCGGAATGTCTGATGAAATTCTTGATATGTTCAATGCATCCGATGTTATCTGAAATTTTCTAATTTCATTTTTCATTCAGGTAGTCAACATTGTGGACGAAGATCTCTGATTACAAATCTTGTGCTTAGAGAGTAGGAAATTGGAATTTTGTTAAAGAGGAGAATTTAAAAATATTTCGTTGAATCACACATACAAATGGTCGAATATATTTTAGACTCAATATTAGTTCGTAATTTCTATCGTATGTAAAGACACCGAATAACTTTCGTTTAGAAAGAAACATTATGTTTCATTTTGATAATAAATCCACAAACTATTGGACAGAGAAAAAAACGCAACGAGCGTTGTTGTTTTTGATGCGACGTTTCACTCACCGAACAGTTTTCCATCTTTTATATTTTATTATTTTCCACATCTCACAAAAAAGATGAAGATTTTTATACTTTCTGATATAAGATTTATGATGAATAAATAAGAATACATATAATTTAATGAGCGATGTTCCATTAATAGCCAAGTTAATGCAAGATCAATAATTTCGAAAAGCAATTTATTTTACTTCATTTCAGTTATCTAGAATAATACAGAGGATTCGTCTAAGTAGTAAATGACAATTTTAAGAGTAATTTAAAGTTTAGTTAGGGCTGAGTCTTTTTTTTTAATCTCTTGTACTTTCCTTCAAAAACAGTGCAGCTGTAGCCATTGTTATTGAAGGCAGCTAGCTAGGTGAATCTGAATTTTAATTAGGAGATAGTGTAATAACAGGATTTTGGTTTCAACGTCCAAGAACATATTAAATATTAAACGATTTGATACATTTGTTTAAAAAATTGTAGATTAAAGAATAAAATTGTAGGAATAAATTGACGATACCCCGTTAAGTACATACGAGTTTAAACAGACCCATATAAATCACCGCGAGCCATAATGCAAAGTTGGAACAATCGAGATTCCCTTTTAAGTACTTCGGGAATCAATTACGTAGGTTTGTAAAAGACACTTTTACGTTAAGTGTACATGAAACAAAATTTATATTAATGTTGGAAGGAGGTAAAACCATTTTTGAGGATTTTTCAAGGTTAATGTAAATAATATAATGGACACAGTGAAAGGAAAGAGGACTCTTAATTATGGATTAATTATCAGTACATAAATAGGTATTTTTTTAAGCAAAATTGTTTTATTATAAACAGTCATGGTAAAATTTTGCAGATTACGTATAAAACGAACCTTCTAAAGGAAGATCGTAGACATTTGATGTGCTCTGCTTATCTTATGAATGCATATTTTTCAAAGTTATATATTTCAAAAATGTCACGTTACGATTTATGTGAACGCGGTTATTTCCGCAAATAAGTAATTTATAAGTTAATTTATTTGAAAATGTGACAACGTATGCTTATTTTACTCGTGACTGTTTATATAATTTTGTTTTTAGCTCTAAGTTTATTTATCTGCGTTCTTAACTTGGCTTTTTACATAAAATCCTTTAAAGTTATTGTTTTTTTAACTTTGTTTATTTTCAAGTTTTAAGTGTTTGTTTCTGATTTAATTTAATTCAATTAAAGCAGAATTATTGCAAGGTTGCTTGACTGTTAATTTAATACATTTAAATTACTCGATACCTAATCTTGACATTTGTTTCATTTCATTTTATGCACATTGGTAGCCCATGACAATTTCTACTTGTCAAGCCCTTTTATTTGAAACTCATATTGATTGGATGGAAAAAGTAGTTTATCTGCCATTTTCTAGGAGCGGCCATCTTGGATTTACAATAATTTTTGTTACACATAACTGTATTGTAATTAGTAGCAAGGATGTGCTCAAGTTGCACACCCGAAATTTCAATTACCAAATATGATCTTAGAAAAAAAACCGAACCATTTAAAAGTTACAGCTTGGTTTGAATGTAAACCCAAAATGTAATTATAACTAGAAATTTGTTATTCATTTGTTTCGCAAAAAACTATACATACATTCAACATCCGTTTTTGCTGATCGGAATATGACTAATAGCTAACATATTGATACAATGTAGCGTGAATAATTAAACAAATTTTATGCTATGTAGGGGAATTAAGCTTTTAATATTTGAAAATGTATGAGATTAATTAATTAAAAATTAAATTAAGCTGAGAAAGATTTAAACATATTAGTCATACATCGTGCACATTTTTTTTCTATATATTTATGTTCTATACATAGATGTTATCTTGTTGCAAAGCAGTATGTAGAAAAAATTTAATGAAAATTTGTTGTAGAAAAAAATTTTAAATTTTATGTACATACTACACATACATCATGTCATCACAGCATAGTGTTGGGCTCGTTTTTAAAATGTTACATTGTAATTTATACGGAATTGTAAAAAAGAGGTAGACAAAATATATTAACTTTAACTTTTTTATATTTTGTTGTAAAATTAAAGTATATAGAGAAATTGTTTATATGTTAAATTCTTTTTAAAATTGGTCCTAATTTAAGTTATTACTTTCATCCAATCAAACGAGTATTAGAAAGGCGGGTAACAGAATTCTGATAACTTCGTAAAATGATTTCTGTTTATTGTATTTATTAGGTTTGTATTATTTTAGTTAACCACTTTTCAAAATGACATTAGAAGCTCACAGCGCTATTTATAATATAATCAGGCAATTATTTCGAACTTGGCGTCTATCCCAGTAGAACTTTTAATTTCCGTGTTTGAGTAAAAGATCATGTTCTACTAAACTTGGTCATTAATTCGATTTAGGAAGACGGTAATATATTTGATTCAACTACTGCGTGGAATCAAATCACTGTCATATATGCTGGTGGTTATTTGCTTAAAGTTTTACATAGGATAGGACAAAGTGAATGCTATGTTTGTAGATCAAATTATTTTAATTCGTCATTGGTGTCTAATAAAGATGATCCTATATAGACTCCCTACGACACCTTGAGGACAACATCTGTTTAAATACTACGTTTTTGACTATCAGGACAGTTTTTGGGTATCTAAGGTTTTAAATTTCAAAGCATCGAGATGTCAGAGTGTCTTCAATAATTTGCTAAATCGGTGTAAAAAGCTTTAATGAAATCCAATAATATAGTTACTTCATAATTTTTCTGATAAATTCTTCCAACTTTAAAACTTATTATTTTTTGTGTTTAAATTTAGATTGGCGGATAATCTCACCAAGGCTAATTATCTCCACAGCTAATTAAAGATATGAAATATGACTAATTACGGTTGATTAATGACATGTGACTTGTTTTATTTGACATGTGATTAATGTTGTTGAAATACTTCTCTCTTATGAACTAGATGTTTATATAGAATCTTGTGCTATATTGTCTACAGTATGGCATAAAGGTGCTCCTTGATTTTTACCCAAATTTAATGCAAATATTAAAAAATATATATTTTATGTTTTAATAGTGAAGATTTGAGTTCAGAAGTAGTGATCCGATTATTTTCAGGATGGAGTTTGAATCATTGTTATTCGATGGGAGGTCTAGTTCTCTTATGTTTTAAATAAATATGAGTGTAATAGAAAATACCATTTCAAGTTTACTTAAAATAATCAGAATTTCAACGGCATAATTTTCATCAGATTACTTTTAACAGATACTAATTTATCGATACAAAGGAAGATCCATAGACACCAAAGATTTATAGTCAAGTTTATAAGAAAAAAAAAACGTAATTTGCAAACGTATGTATTTTTTTAAAGAGCTTTACTGTAGGTACACATGTTGTGATTTGATTTTACTTATTTTATCCCAATTAAGTTATAGAAATAGCAGTGATCTGTGCTTGGATGTTTTATAACTAATAAAATTAACGTGTTGCTTTCGAAATGGCGAATTGTACCTCAACAAAATTTGAGTAAATGTGTCTATACCCTAAAGAAATTTAGTTACAAGTTTCTATTGAATCTATTAACTTCCCTTTCCGATTCAGAAAACCTCGCAATCTGTCCTCAAAGTCAACAAATTCTTTCAAAAATACGGAACAAATCAAGTAGAAGTACATACAAAAAGTTTAAATAACGTCTAAATAGAATTGATTTATTCTTGCTCTAGTCGTTTATCTAATATTGACAAAAATTCCAATTTCCTACCGGTTAAGCACAAGATTAACAATCAGAGCTCTTCATCCACAACGTTGGGTTTCCTGAATGAAAAATGAAATTAGATACGTTTTGATAAAATCGATACGGACATGTTTCTATCGACGATCAAAATAATAACAATTACAAGCCATGTGAATAATATTATCGTAACGGAAAATAATTAATCTTTTTCTCTCCTTTGTTTACATTAGTTTAAATTATTAGAATTTTCAACTTGATAGTTTTTATCACGGAAAAAAAGATTCTCAGTTTGGTACAATATTGATATTCTTCTTTTTTAAGTTACAGTTCTGATAGGTATTTTGTTATTTGGAAAGAAATTTAAGACGGAAGATTGTAAAACTAATTGTGATGGATGCTAATTTAATGGCTTTTCCAGGTCCGGTCGGCGTCGTTCGATGAGATACAGTTGGAGGCTGCGCGAGGATCTGGTACGAGTGTTCTATTATCAGTACCACAGCACGGAGCCCGCAGCCGTTCCTTCGACTCCGCCGGATCTGACGATTCTGGCACATATCTTGAGGTGTGTAAAAGTCTTAATCTGTTCTTAATTAAGTTTCAAGTGAGAGTATTTTCCCTCCATGTGACGAACTAGATTTTTTACATTAGCTGTTTTAGATTATATGCTGATGCATGTAAACCTCTATCTAAAAGTAAGATTAGACGAGCAATAACCGTATCAATCCAGAAAATTAAACATTATACCCTAGAATACAGGATATCTGATAACAAATAGAGATAAGATCAGTTAAAATCATGGATTCCCCTTAACCCAAAGATTTATGAACGTGCTTATCTTTAGGTTGATACACATTTTGTCACAGTTCATAAACAAAATCTTATTGATTTGGATTAAATAGATTTCCTTATAATTTATATTGAAAAAATAGTTTATACACTCAAGGAAAGATTTGCTAATATCACAAACGAAGACATTATTTCCTTACAAGGTTATTAAAGATGAAATAAATGTTACGATGTATTATAGGAAAGTATATTAGTATTAATTCTAGGTTTACAGTATCGTGTATAGTTTTCAGATTTTATATTCAGTTACATTATTAAGATTAAGCTAGGCTGAGATAGATCCATCCCTTTACAAAAGATAAGAAAAGTATATTGAACATTTTAGTTGGTTTATTTTTCATGACAAAAGGGGCAAACGAGCAGACAGGCTATCTGATGGAGATAGTGCCGTTGCCCACAGATATACGCAAAATAGTTCTATGGATGCTTTGCCATCTTCATTATGAGAAGAGGCAGAGGAAAGATTGGGAAAAGGGGAAGGGTGGGGATAGGAATGAGCAACCGGCTCCTTCAGTCATCGAAAGAAACGCATCCGTATACGATTACCGAATATTTATGAGAGGGTGATACTTCCCCGGTCGAGCCAGGCCACGTTCGAGCTGCAGTCATTTGCTCACAAATAGGCTCTACTAGCTACTTATTTTTTCTAGGCAAGACTGTTACGAACTTGAGTACACTTTTCTCCAAATTTTATTCCCTTTCTTCTTTTCTTCATAAAGTCCTATAATTAGAGGGATAACGATAAACCTGGAGCATCACTATTAGTTTTCTGCGGTCAAATATAACCACTTCATATTAGCAAGGTCGCTCCTTTAACGCCCAGTTATGTATATATGCTGGACATCAAAAGATTAGCATTATTATTGGATATAAAATAATATACAATAAAAGTAATATTTTCTTTACTAAAGCTTTGAGTTACACATAATATATTCCGTAATTCAACTGTACAATATATTCAAAATTTACTGAAACAACTTGAACATATTAATATTTCAACAAGCAAAAGACTCCTCAAATACTAACTTCCTCGGCGCTTTGTTAAACAGAAGTTTAAAGCTTTAAATAACTTTAAGTCTGGGAGAACGAGAAAATTGGTTTACACACGCTTGACCGAAGTGCATCAAGAGATTCTTTGAAAGGAGTTTCAAGTAATTGTTGGCACCGTGGCAGATTAGGTTACTCGCTTTTCACTGGCTACTGTAATTTTGAAACTTAGTATAGTTATACATTTAAATATATTATTAGCTTTGACCCAGTTTATGTCAATTGTCAATGTGTGCGTATTCGATGACAACGTACAATTTTGAGACTGGTTTATGATTTCTCATATATTAGATATATTAACATTTAAATGTTTTATTTCTTATTTATCTCTTGAATGGTATGCCATTTTTACGTCCTCCAAAACTTTATTTGACGAGTGATTGACGTGTAACTGACGGGACAAACAGATTGGTGAACATTCTTAAAAAGTATATAAATCTTTTGATATCTTAGAAATAACTAAGATTATTTGAACATCAGGATGATTTTAAATGAAGCTCAATATTCTTTACTAATACCCAATTGCTAAAGAATCACTTACGGTTCTAAAACTTTGGTACAAAATATATTTGTATAGATGGCTTATTTGCTGGTAGCAAATCTTGTTGAAACCACCGAAGAGTAGAAAGAGTTTCAAACTGTATATCATAAACTTAATAT
This sequence comes from Danaus eresimus, assembly GCA_018231745.1. NCBI lineage: Eukaryota > Metazoa > Arthropoda > Insecta > Lepidoptera > Nymphalidae > Danaus > Danaus eresimus. The sequence continues at coordinate 39,816 of DVQP01000027.1, forward strand.
AAATAGTATTTTAATAAATCCTTGATAACTTGATAAATTAAGAGAAAAATAAGAAAACATTCCTGAAGTTGAAGAAAGTAGTTGGTAAAATGCTTATATAATTGCGTTCCTAAATTTTGTGACAAATTATATTAGTAACTAAAGTTTCCAAATGTTAAATTACTAATTGTAAATAATAGATTGATTTCATTCTACTAAATATATCTACAATATATGTTACATTATTTTGTCCTGTGACCAAGGACTCGCTCCTTAATTATTTACACATAATTTTTAGTTCTTTCGATCGATATGTAACATATTTGTATGGACAAAGATGCCCAGTTTATACGAATATATACATATTAAATGACACTTTTATTACCTTATAAGGCAATGTTTTCTGTTCCACCAACAAATCATAACGTTTCAACTGTTCTTCCTCTGAATAGCATGTATGGAAGATTATTCTCACTTTTTAGGATTACATTTCAGGCTTTGTGGTATGTTCTACCACACAACTGCTTATTTATTTAAAATTAATGTTTATTTCGTCTATAGGTACCTCGATTATGGTCGCGGAGACGATCTGGCAAAGGTACTCCGCCACCATGTGTCCATTGCCGGCATATGGAGACGTGGTTGGCACGCCGCAGCGAAGAAAGGTCTACACCCGAGAGACCACCGGCATCTTCCTCTGCGGAAGACGATGATGACGAAGATGACGAAAGTGATGTCGAGATACCGAAGGTTCTGCTGGCACCGGTCCCGTTGCCGAAAACATTACTACCACCGCCATTACAGTCGCCACCACCTTCGCCAGGAGCACCCTCGTTTGAGCTGCAACCACCCATCGATGAACCCCCGGGACCGCCTCAACGGAGACGTTCCATATCGCGACAGGAAGCGTTTTTTGTTGAGCCGACTGGTAGCTCGCTAGAGAACGTTCGAGCGTCAGAACAGGAAGCCAACAATGTACCCAGAGACAGTTTGGTTCATGATATTTATTTGGCGGTTCCGGAACTTAAGCGGGACCGTGCCGCTTCAGTTGATTCTTGCTTTTCAAAACTATCCGGCGGCGCTAGGGCGGAGGAGTTATGTGAAAATGGTGACTCGTTGACTGTGCCGGGAACTAGTCTTAGGTCGCGATCGGTGGACATTGTTTTGCCCACCGCTGAACAGTCTCGCTACAAGGCACTGTCTTTGACCAATCAAGTGCCTCCACAGGTTAATTATCAAGAACCAGATGAATCGCTACCTGCTCCAGTGATACTGCACACGCTAGAGACCAGGTTAGTCAGTATGGAATAAAAACTTTTTATTTGTTTATTTCGCTTTATTTCCCTGTCGTACTATTTTATAAACACGATTATTTTAAGTTTTATCTTCTATATCATATTAATATTGCATGTTTTCCGATTGTTTCATTGAAATGGAATCAAAATAATAAAAATATTGTATACTCCGCCTGTGTTCCTATTAAATAATGGCTTTAATGTGGTATTAATATTAAGTATCATAATTCAACGCCTTATGTAAATTAAACAGCAATAACACTATTCGTGACGTTAACAAGTTTTGATCAGACACTTTTGTTAGCACTCCATCTTCCCTCCGAACGGCATCCCCTAAAATAAATGTCATTCAGGTAATTTCAATTCTATAAAGAAGACTTTATGGCTGTCAGTTGAAAAGGGCTCAGATGATTAAATTGTGTGCTATTTAAATATCTAAGTAACGGTTTTATGATTGAAAGACGTTTTTATGCAACCTATATTGAGATGAGATTAATTGTTAATGAAGTGGTTAGTGATTTTCGTAACTCGCAAGTAAGTTACTTCTAAACATGTTGTAATGAGTTATGTTAATAACAAAAAAGTCTTAAAATTGTTAATTATGTATTCAATTATAATTTGATTAGCGCTCATTGAATTAAAAGATTTATAAGGAGATAATCACGAATTAATATATAAAATATTCTATATTATTCATTATATCAACTTAATACACTTTGCTATTTATCATATGTAACGCTCATTCCGTGTCTCTGTAGACGGTTTTAATAGCCAATGTACGCTTACGTAATAACCTACACATTCTGAATGTGCAGTGATTTTAGAAGCTACACAAATACCTGTCGCCGAGCTGTATGACATATAAAGTGTGAAGTTGAGCTTGTAACAGCTTTGCAGTTGAACGGGATATTCGGTTTAAATTAAATAAACCCCTGATTATATGTCTGAACTCAGCATTCAAGCATTTCAACTAATTTGAAAAAAACATAATATTTCTTCTAAATCATGTTACATGACAGAAAAAAACTTTGTTTATTTCTATGAATATATATTACGCCTAAATAATAATGTATTCAACGAATTAAGTTTACTTGCGAATTTCCGAGAATTCAGAAGTTAAAACATAAAGAACAAAAAGTTTTATATATGTATGAATGTTTTATGAGTTACAAAATGAGGTTCGTCTTAAAGAGTTGTTTTTCTTAACGCTGTTTTAATTTAAGTATATCTCGTTGCAATTTGCAAAGTATCCACTTTGCTACTTATAAATACATTTCATTGAAATATTCCACATAATTTTATGTTCGAAGTTTTATAGATTGTTATATTTGGATACCGTATAAAATGTTTGAAGAATGTCATTCTAAGTCAAGTGCATTGCGGAGTGCACGTGAAGCCTCGACACAGCTTATTGAGGCCACGCTCAGCCAGTGTTATTCTATCAAAGGCTGATATAAGCGTTTATGCTTTACCGAAGCTCAATGGTAGTTTTTATTATAAATCGGCTTCACCTAACTTCCTTATGATGCTATGTCAGATTTTCGCCTGTACACGCTTTAAATAAAACTATACTCTCCGTATATGACTAGGTGATTTTATTATTTTGTTTTTAAAATTTTCCGACATTTCTGTAACTTGCTAAAGATTATACTTAAATCGGATACACCGATTATAAACGCATAATAGATTATTTAAATTAAATTTTCTATACAGTAACAATAACTTGTTAAATTTAATATAATTTTGGTTAAAACGCTATCCTTTCTCGGGTTGCTTATTTTACATAGATTTATTATCTCTTGACTGGTTTATAAAATATGGGTATAAATCTCTGGCCGTAATTCACGGTTTAGAATATATTTATTAAGCTAACGGACAGTTTCTTCAAGTGTGCATATGTTTCTAAGGGAAAATATAAATGTAATAAAATTCCTTTATTTTCATTATGGAAGTAAACTAAATAATGAAGTCATTAGGAAGCTTATTAATACGTTTTATTACATTTATTCATTGTTTATTGCTGGAGGCTTTTGATGAGTTATAAATTACGTCTTAGTCTTATTATCATCTTTATTAATACTGACGATTCCATTTAATAATGAAATTCTTGTCGTAAACTCTGTTTACGCGCCATTAAAATTTTGTAAATAAATGTTTTATCTATTTTTTATAATGTAATTGCCTAATACTATTTTCTTTTTCACATCCTTTTTTTTGTATTTATATCTCGTCACTGGGTTTTTTACTTTCTATTATCGCTTAAGTGAATTATAATTTTTTATTATAGTTCCGTAATAATGTTACTTTTATATCATTTCTCGTAAATTGTACTTATGTTTAAACTAAACATGATAATAAGTTAACCTGGAGATGGCTTATTATAAAATTAAATAGTTATTTGAGATAATTACGACTTGATAAACTAAAAAAAAAATCAAGGAAAATATATCAAACCTTTCATGAGAACACAAAAGTCACAAACAAACAAACAACATACGTAATGAAGGATGGAATGTAGACTGTGACCTTTTTTTTCCTCAATGAGTACAAAAGAGTTCCGAAAGAAATAGGTTACCAGGTAAATTTTACAGGGCTGTTTTTTTTTATGGATCATTTATTACATTTAATTATTTTTTACTAGACTTGAATAATTAGACACAAGATCGCTGTTAAAAAAATTATCGTCCACTTCGTTTTCGACAAGCTCTTCTAATAATTAATTCATTAATATGTAAAGTGTATTTGAATTAAAAAATAGAGTTATCACTTTCATATATTATAGATAATGAATATCAACATATAAAACTAAATTTAACATTGTGTTACGTCTATCATAGCCTTTAACAAATCTACGTTAAATTATGACTTTCATAAATGACTTGAAAATATATATAAATAAATGAACCAGTGCGAAAGAAACCACAGCATAAGTGTGTGTTTTTTTTAGCCAAAGCATATATATTGAGTAAAAGTATCGAAAAATACTATAAATATTTAAACTAAAGGTTATCCAAGAGTAAACCGGAAACAAAATGAGATACAATTTACCACTTCCTATAAATAATTAACTCATATTTATAACAAATGTTATAGGATGTATCTAATCTATTTTATTTTCTATTTATTTTACGGTCCGCTATAATATACTATCACAGATAACATATATATTTTTATGATTTCCTTTAATTAACTTTGATATATATTTTTTTATTATATCAAAGCGTTAGAACATACGAGTGTTATTTGACTTAGCATCGCACTATTTCCAATATATTCTATTTTTTGCATCCATATATATTACTAATGCATATGACAGCATTTAATGGTACAACCACTATATTTTTCCTATGGCTTCCAATTCTAACAGTAATCAAATAAAAAAATTATACCATTGACGTCAAAGTTATTAAATGATGGTGTAATTCTTATGGTTATATAAGAATTGATTATATATAGAATGGTTTTTTAACTTCTTAATTTTTCCTAACAAAAAAACGCCTTTTTTTAGGTTTATTACTTTTTAAAGTGCAAATATAAAGACATTCGTATTAACATATATATATGTGACGAGTACTCCTGGAATATTTCTCTAAGGACTCCAATAACGCTTTTGTGAGCTCGAAATCAATGATTTCTAGAAATTGAATAGCGTGCAATTCTTAAGGAACACTCAATGAATCCCAACTTCTTTTTAGGGATATTCAATAAGTCAAGAATTCGTTTTGGGTACTCCAAATAAGTCCAATTACAAACACAGACCTATCTATACAGACTAATCTATCGATTCCGTTATCAAATCAGAACGTAATTAATTTGTCCAACGAAAAGTCACTTGTGGATAATTACAGCAAAGTAACAGTCGGTATTCTGATCGAACAGTCCGAAGTGACGTCGAAAACGTCCTCGTTTAAGTTCCCAACTAAAATATTACCGTGAAATTTAATTTCCAATTTCCATACCGCAAATTCGAAAACGCTGAGTAAGTTTGAAGAGTTAGAGAAACAAGCTGGAGCGTTATTATACATCTGGATTAAAAGCTCACTGCAACCTCGCCTCACTGAGGCACACAATGGCGGCATTGTCGCAATGCTCATTGCAGCATAGAAGCTAGTCTATTAGAAATCGTTCCCCATGATTAGAAATGCATGTCCGAACATTTTAATATTCATTTATATCAATCAAGTCTTGCATAAAATTATAAATATTTTTCGACTTGTATGTTCTTATATTTAAATATATAGAATTATATATACATATTTTATTTCATTCTCGATAAAAGTAGGGTTTGAACGTAATGCTGTGAATTTATAATCACGGTTAAGGTATAATTATGTGTTGTCGCAATGCAGGAGCCTATGTCATTATAGAAGCGTTATTTAGAATCCCTGGACAATATTATGAAAACATTGTAATGAACGGGTTAATATTGAATTTTACATTTATATGTAACAGGAAGGGTTGCTGGGGGTAATAATTAAGACAGTCGTTAATGATAGTGTCGTATTTTGGTTGGAGAGAAGATGAATTTACGATAATTATAAAATTCACCGCTAACCGCTTCCGCTTTCTCTCTCACTTTGTAATTCTGTTATCAGCATGCCTTTAAAACGATCTTCGTTAAGAGAAATTCGGGGAATTTGATATCGTGATTTTTTTAACCGTTTTTTTTAAAGTTCACCGTGGTTTATAACAAAGAAAAAACAACTGGGGGACTTTTCGTTCTATTTCTGATAAATGATTTTAATTCAATTGGTATGATGTGAGAAATTTAATAGATTTCTACTGCGTTTTGATTGTTTTCGGTATAAATCTTAACATGCGGAACAAAAAATATTTATTAATGTAGTTGGACTGTTCGTTGTATCATATTTTATTTAATTATCAATAAAATGAAGATGTAAACTTTATGTGTATATTCCGATAGTTATTGTTGTTAAAATAGAAATTCTAAAAATGGTTGATCACGC
>DVQP01000028.1:0-45387 GCA_018231745.1 Danaus eresimus
TATATATATACTTTCTTATTCTATGTGCTGTGCGAAAATATTCTATGTATGATATACTTTTATTTGATTTATTCAACATGTTATCGATTCAATTCAGTCCTCCATTTTCCCCCGTCAGCCTTCTTACATGATTCATGACCTATTTTACATGGTTTAAGTGTAAAGAAAACACATTATTATAATTAAATGTGAGCAATAGTTTTTTCTTTCAGCATTTATAAAATAAATGTATACGTCTAGGCGTATTGATTAGAAATACATATAAGAAATTGCGTCAAAGCATATGAGCGGTATCTATATCTTTTACGTGGCTACTTTTTATTTTCTTATTAAATAACGTATAAAGATCGTCTCTTTTTATTGCCTTTTATTTCTTTCAAAGAAAATATTAATTTTCACCAATAAGAGTGTATTGAAAAGCTTATTGTTACATTATTGTCTTCACATGAAAGAAAATCGGGATCAGCAGATTAGTCTTTAGTAATTTCCATAATATACTTCTTTAGTATGTTTTTTTCTGTTCTGAAAAGAAAATCAATCAAGACTGCATTAATGACGATAAGTTAAAGCTCGTTTTCAAGAACTAAATTCGTTATATTATAATTCGATGATTGGTACGCCAATAAGATCGTAGCTAACACAATGTTGCCCCATGAACAAATTTTATCGATCTTTTACAATTTAAATGATATAGGATTAAAAAAATACACATGTGTTGGACAAAGAAACCGTGTAAGAATTTCTGCTTCGTCTAACATTTCTGCATATTATATGTCCGTGTAGTTAGTATTTAAACGATAGATATATGTATTGGTTTTTATAATTTCGCACGAAGCGCCCACAAAAACTACCAGCCCCTTTTAAAATCGTCGACGCAGACGCTGTAGGTTTTATTTTTTTCTCATTACACAGTATTTCATTTTGTTGAATAAATCAGAGTAAAAATTATGTTTCATTATATACGTTCTTATTAACGTCAGCCTTTATTAGCCGCCAATTTATTTAAATAATTATAAAGTTAGTCTCTGTAACGATATTGGCTCTGTTTTTTGACTTCTCGTTGGGGAAAACCTGGTTTCTAGAAAATAAAGTAAAATTTGTCGAGAAATCATGGATAATTTCATATTGAAACTATCTACAAGCCCCCGGTGTTTTAACACACATACTCGCTAGATGCTGAATGGCCTTCCTAGGGACGTTTTATTGTAGGCTATATTTAAATATTAACTGTATATGAGGACATCTACAACAAAGTAATTAATTTTTACATTCCTTGTGATTAAAATGATAGACGGAGGCAACTTTACAAGTATTCCCAGTGAAAAACAAAAAAAAAATTGCACCGACATTGCTATGACCTCCATGCAGTATGATTAATTAAAAGATTGCAAGATGGGCAGGGTTGTAGCCAGCAACTTTTCTGAGTATCTTGCATTAATCAAAATGTAATTTTTATCCAACCTATTTTAATATCTAGATTCTGCCTATATCATTTGCTTTACAATGGAAGAAATGGAGGCGCAATTTTAACAGCAATGATGATAATAAAAAAAAAAACTGTGTGTTTGTTACACAGAAATCAGGCAAAAAGCGTTCATTGTACTCTTGGCTCGTTGGTATTGAAATATTCAATTCTGTGGATACACGCGATGTCGCTGCCAAAACACCGCAGTACAGCTACGTATTACATTTACAAAGTAATGAGCAGATCTAGTTCTGGGTTTTGTTCGTTGAGGTAAAAAGACAAAGTAAATAGTTACATTAGTTTGTTTAAATAAATTAGCAACAAATACCCAAATCACAAAAGTAGTGTTACGACCCGAAATGATTCTAATTTCTAGTAAGTTGTATATAATTTATGAAGCGATTACAATCAATAGTAGATTGAACATAAATCGCTTAAGAGGTATTGCTTCTGTAATATTTACAGTGGTTATGTTGAAAGAGACCGATTTCTCGTAACTTATTGATGCTTTTAAAAGCGCTCACGTCATAAATGATTGATCGCTAGAACGAAGATTCTGTAATATGAAACCTAAAGACTACACTTAAGAGAGCTTTCAACTTGTTAATAATGCTTAAGGTTTGAAATAAATTAATATGAAAATACTCCAAAGATATATACCAATGCAAAGGTATTAGTTTTATTTTTATTGGTCATTTTGAAATATGCTTACAAATTTCCCCCTACAGTTAACTCTTATTACAGCTGAAATGCGTTAAATCATAATATTTCCCCATTTCCCATATCCTATAAGTAAATCCTGTGAATTCAACAGTAAGAAGAAACAGAGTAAGAATTAATTTTTTCTTGTAACATTGCAATGGAATTGCGAACGAACTATAAGCGTATCATTTATGTTTGAATTGCGAATGAGCGAATTATGTTCACATTAAAAGGCTATGATTATATATAGACATGAGAAAAGAATGCTGCTGTGAAATGTTTATTACAAATAACTTGCACAAAGCATCCCTACCGTTTTGCAGCGGGTAGATCAAAGGCTTTCCATTCCAATGCCGGCGGATGATTGATTCATAGTTCATACCGACGGTGTTGAATGCACATTGTGTAGCGTTCTAGCTAGACAAAGGGTGGAACTTATTTATTACCGAAAAAATATTTTATTGACTTTGATTGACCAAATAAAATTTTGCCGAACAATTCACTGAAATAAAAATGGATTACATCCGCAAAAACTGTGAGCCTTTCACATTTTTTTTATTAAATTATTTTACTTCGTCGGTATTCAGTAGTGTTTTGGACTTCAAAGCATTTGCATATTATTTTTTTTGCAGTTAATAATTACATTTCAACAAAAAGTTACTGTTCGCGATATTTTGTTGGGAATACAGAAATTAATTAATTAATTTGCAAATGAGTAGACAGTCCATCTGAAGGTAAGTGGTCATTGAAAACTACAATGTAAAATGTTGCGAGTGCTTTTAAAAATAATCAAATATAGTCTCAAATATGAAACTGTAAGTATATTTTGTATTAAACAAAATTCTAGGTATTAAAACAAGAAAATTCAATACGCTTACTAAGCTATTGATGATATATGTAGCTAGTTTAATATATTATTACAAACCTTAATATGGTTTAGAAGATATCCAAGGCGCATTAAAGAAGTATAAAAAGTTAGTCGTAGCCGGAGAAAGAAGAGACAATTTTGCAATAAGTGACATATGGTGCTGACTTGCCATATAACAAAACTTAACGCCTTTATAACCTGTACATATAAATAACTTTTTTGACGAGGCAGATTTCTTCACTAGAATGCATATATACAATTATTCATGATATGAATTGTTTCTATATCTACATTAATATTAAAAATATATATTTTAAATCGTATTTAAATTCACGGAAAATAATATTATTTTTAAATAATTGCGTTTTGGCACAGTGAACTATGTAAATACATATATTTTATTTTTATTCTAGTAACAAAGGCGAGACACTATTAATAATATATTGAATGATATTATGTAAAAACAACGGAAAGCGTAAGAATTATTTTTAAAAATATAAAAAAGCAATATTTACTTCCGAACTAAAATTTGTTGTTTCCGATGTGCAACAGCACAATACATTTTCTACTCGAGTGGTACGTCTGTAGCTCCACAAATTCATTAATTTGTGGAGCTGGAGTACTCGTAGCTTTTGTCCGATAAACTAAAGTATACAGTGGGCAACACAGATTGTGTGTGAACAGAATGAAGGTTTACATAAAATTCGTTGTTACCCTGAATATTTGAGTACTTTTCTTGAATATCATTTAAAATTAATTATAATTTTATTATCATTTATGGGATTTCAAGTAACTTACATATATTTTGTTGTATTTCAGATTTTAGGAAATGTATGTCATGCAATAATAATTTTCTTTGAAAAGATTAGCGGTTCAGATAATTTTTAATATTTTTGGTAATTTTATTTGTACGCACGTTACGTATTCTTTATATAAATGTCAGTCTTTAGATATTGTGTAATTTTTTGAGGTTTCTTTCTGTTGTTCGAGATAAAGAAAAAGAAAACCTGATGGACTTTGTCGTACTTCGTAATGAAACTTCGGTTATGAATAGCGCAACCTCGTCCATTTCTTCAGGCACAATCTCAGGGTCGAGTTAATTGAAATCCTTTATTGTATTAAGTTTTCTGTTCTAATATTACATAATGAAGGTCACAGACGCGAATTATATTATATATTGTGCATATAATGCTGTTGTGGTCGCGGAAAAGGACACGCTTAATTAACTTTAGAAATGTATCTAAAGCCGACTGATTATTAGTATAAAAAGTTACCCAATAATCACTCGCCTTCCTGCAAGAGAGGAATTGAGTTATACACATACTAAAAAGCGTCATGTCATATAACTTTTTATTTCTAATTAATGTTATATGATATTATGTAACCCGTAAAAGTCCTATTCTGCGCTACGGCCAACGGCGGCACAATGTATCTTTCTTTACTAGACACATTTGTTGGCGTATTGCGTTGTCCTGGCTGAATTCCCAGTTTCGTCGCCAGCGAGGCTGCCAAGCTCCCCCTCTCTCTTTAAGTCTGGGCATGCTTAAAGCAGGTCACCGCACTTTTTCGTGTTCCAGACGTAACGGCGGCGTAGTCTGGTGATTTTTGTTACCCTTAAGCCCGACGAACACTTATCGATTTAGTATTATATTACTGTGATATTTTTAAGGTCGTTCTTTTGATAGTTTTGACTATAACCATTTTCACATCTCGTCTGTCCGTGTTCACGGCTGCCGTAAAGCAACCGAAACGTCGGGACTATGTTGTTAAAATAATTATAAACCTGTAGTATTCCGAAAATATTCATTTCATTTAAATTTACGTTTTATATATTTTTTTTCCGAACAGTGCGAGATTATATGCTTTGCGATCTACCAACGTTTATAAATTTGTTTTAACTATTAAGAGAGACACGTTTTATAAATTCAATTATTTTGTATATTGTACTACGTATATTTATTGCATCAATTTACCAAAGCATATCAGCTTTTATCGGTGACGTCAAACCACCGCTCGCTACAGCCGATTTTAACATAAAATCGAAAAATTATTGATACTCGGGTAACGTGACCCGCTTATTACACTCGAGTGGTCGCTTTGAAACAAGGTTTTACTTAAATTTTAAACGTTTTAACTTCGATTAAATGTTGTTTTACTCATATATTTATGCTGTTATACACACGATTTCATAATGGGTTCTCGTGTAAATTATAATAATACTGGTAGGTATTATTATAATTTACACGAGAAGGTAGGTAGGTATATTATATTCAAAGGCAATGATTGCATTAAAACAGTAATAAATTCTTATAACATATATATTTAAAAGGATTAATTAAAATTAATTAATACCGCCAAGTATTCGATTGGCAGCATGGCCGTCAAAATTCTGGTAATTTATTTATAGATTATAACACCCTCATTATATTGGACGATGGATTTTAAACGTTAATATTCGTCGTGTTTTAATTTAGTGTTATAATGTTTTCATTAAATAATGATAGAGATTTACTGTAAAATTCGGTAAATTTTAATTAACCCAAAACGGGTTAGTTAAAGCGTGTGTGGGAGTATTCGTTAATTAAATTGAAATAACGTCGTTGTTGGTTAGTCGAGTTTGAATTTTACCAGGAACACATTATCCCGGAAAGACAAAGAAAATATATAAAAATTAAAAAGCAATATCAATACAATTATATCAAAGATATCAATATATTACGTACATTGGTTTTCAATGACGGAAATATACTTACATTCATCTAATGACAGACATATTAATATCTGAGTCGGGTGCGATCTAGTCTCATAGTATGCAATCAAACAATAGTATCTAACTATTATATATTTTTTTGCTTCTTTTGTGGTCATTCTATGTATGAAATTTTTAGACAATGAGCGGGTACGGTATGTCAAGCGGTGGAGACTCTGACACGCTGTCTCGAAGGCTTCGGGAGGCGGAGCGCGCTCGAGCTGATGCTGAAAGAGCGCACGCGGACGCACTCGCACATCTACGGGCGGCGCAGCGCACTCCGCACGACTCACACAACGTAGAACAGTTACAATCTAGAGTTAGAGAACTAGAGAAGAAGGTATATTCTTGTATAGCATTCGCAAGTAATTAAAATAATAGATAACGAAATCAGTTCCTTGACTATATTAAAGTCACTAAACCTGCTTTTGATTTTCGTTAATGCCATATTGGTTATTAGGCGGCATTAGAAACGGTTCGTTGTGAGGAACTGCAGTTGGAGCTGTCGGCAGCGATGCGTGCTCGTGGCACTACAACTACTGCAACCTGGTCGACGCCTGTGACTCAGCCAGCATCCGAAATAGAGAGAATTATGGCTAAAATCGAACAAGATAATCGGATTTTAGCTGAATTGGAGCATTCTAGATCTACAACTCATGGTATGAAGCGTTTTTGAATAACCGAAGAAAATATATACACGTAGTTATTATTTATTTTTACATCTAGCATTTTTTCAATTTGCAGGTATCCAAACAAGCGGATCTAATCAAGCGTTGGGAGAGTTTCAGTCGCCGACACCTTCTCCTTTGCCTCACTCCTATACAAGCACCTCTGGCCACGTGGTGCTCTGTCAGAGCAATACAATGCCTACTCTATCTTCTCTACACAACACTTCCCACTTCACCGCCCCCAGCTCTAATACAGTGGCGTATTCTATGAGTGCTCATAATCCTACTTCTTATTCTAATCCAGTCCCAGCTACTTACGGTCTGTCTAACGCCCATCAAGTTACTTTCACGAATCCTGTAACTGCTCCTCTGGTTAACAATATAAGTCAAATTTCGAGCACTCTTGCCGGGCTTCAATCTAATTTACAAAATATCACTGGTAATATGACCGGGATGAATTTGGGTAGCACATTAGTTGGCCCAGCCATTAGTGGCACCTTAACAGGAGCAGGACTTTCTAGCTGTCTTAATAACCAACCAACTAATTTATCTGGAGGTCTTACAAGTACTCTTGCTGGAATTCAATCAAATTTGAGCGGTTCTTTAGGAAACCCACTATCAAATCTCACAGGAACTGGACAAATTGGAACTCTTAATACAAGTTTAACTGGCACAAATGCATATGGAACTGGCGTAGGGACCTACACGAATCCATTGTTATCCGGTGGGTTAGGAACAAACACAATGAATATTAAACTAAAACCCATTGATGAAATAGACCTGGGCTTAAGCAGATATGGCACTAATCCGCCTTTAGTTAGAGCTACCACACCTGTAACACCGCACCAACCCTCTTGGAATTTAGGATTAGATAGCCAATTTGGAACTGATAGAATAGGAAATATGGATACATTTATTCATGATCGAGGTCCGAGAGCCATAAGACTTTTACCAAATAATATGTTGGACGTAGATGGTATGTTCAGTTGTTGTGGCTATGTTTCTTAGATTCGCAATGTGTCTAATTATTTCTACAATTCCAGTCCGAAACACCCATTACATGAATGGTGGCGCACCCACTGAGCCACAAGTTGACATGCTAGACATTCCAGGAAAAGGTCGTTGCTGTGTTTATATTGCTCGTTTCTCCTATGATCCGCCAGAGTGAGTGTATTTGTTAAATTGGGACCGTCATTTCATTTTCTTTGTTTTCCTTTGTGTGTAAAACTTGACGTTTTTTAGTGTTGAGACCTCGGAAGGAGAATTATCTATTTGCACCGGAGACTATTTGCTTGTTTGGGGTCCACCGGATCCCAATGCAACAATGCTTGATGCTGAGCTGTTAGACGGTCGTCGAGGTCTTGTTCCAGCAAACTTTGTACAACGTTTAGTTGGCGACGACCTGTTAGAATTTCATCAAGTAAGTATAGGTTTCTTATAATGTCTCTGATTTACTTTTAGTAGTAATAGATATAGATAAACGAATATTTTACTAGTATAGCTATGACTATTATCAGAATCGAGTGCAGCAGTGACTACAACTAGCCCTTGATAACAGGGTTGAACTTTGACATTTAAGCTAAAATTAAACATATTTTAAAATTAACTAACATCTTGTTTGGATCGTTTTCATTATATTTTTAGGCGGTAGTAGCTACTTTGCGTGATGCTGACGAAACTGCTACAACAGCAATAAGTGACATGTCGCTTAGTAGGGATGTGGCTCGTCTTAGTGAAATGGCTGATATAAGCGATGGTCCAGAAGATGATGACAATGGTAACATTTTATTTGGTTAATATATTGTCTTGTGATTATTACGCAATAATGAGATTTTGATTTAATATCACATACATAGACAAATCATTGATAAAAAATCCCCACATAGTGAGTGAATCCTTTTAGAAATCACATTCACATCCTGTTTTATCTTGATTTAATATAATTATTTTTTAACCTAGTACTTTTGCAACAATATTCGCGAGTTTATCTCATATAAAAACAATGCATGTATTTCTTTAATGTAACACGTTTAATGCACTCCGAGGATTAGTTGAAAATATTAAAAATAGAAAGCATTGAAAAGCTTGGAGAATTATTATCCCGGAAATATTTCTTTCTAGCAGATTATATATTCGGTTTTAACACTTTTAATGTAGTCATAGAAATCTATAGTTAAACCTTTGCCCTTTCCTATTCGACCCATCCTATACATCGGAATTCGCTGCACGCTTCTTGGCATATCACTCGCACTTCGCCTGCTTGGCTGCCTCCTATTCGCGTTCTACGGACCTGAACAGCAGAGCTGTTTTTCTCGTCGCTAGTGCCAGCGCCACGTCAGCTGACCCTGGAGCGGCAACTCAACAAGTCCGTGCTCATCGGCTGGACGGCGCCGGAGGGTGTGCAACAAGCCAATATCGACAGCTACCATGTGTACGTCGACGGCGTGCTCAAAACTACAGTCAAGGCAACTGAGCGAACTCGTGCTTTGGTCGAAGGAGTAGATGCGAATCGAGTAAGGAATTGAAAGAATATCTAGTGTTTTTTATGTAAACTTTGTCTAGAATGCACTTTTTAGTTACAATCATCTTTAGACCTCTCTCATCAGTGTTTAATTTGTTTTTTTTTTCTGATATAATACATAATGGAAAGTATTTATGGTAAAACGATTTTTATTGATCAGCAAGTTGATATATTTATTGACGATTTTAAAGCCACATCGCATTAGCGTCCGATCAGTAACAGTCACTAGACGCACGTCGAGGGACGCCGCATGTACCATGGTCATAGGCAGAGAGACTGGAAACATGGGACCCACTTGTGTTAGAGCGAGTGGAGTAACCTGCTCCCAAGCTGTAATTTCTTGGCTTCCAGCTAACTCAAACCACCAACATGTCGTTTGCGTCAATAATGTCGAGGTATGGACAAATATAACAACACGCTTTTAAAAATTGATCCAGAGGTTTCAATTATTTAACTTATTCATGATTTAGGTGCGAACTGTCAAGCCGGGTGTTTATCGACATACAATAACGGGTTTGTCCCCGAGCACACAATATCGGGTTACGGTCAGAGCTAAGCATTTACGAGCAGGTCCACCAGGAGTACCTATTGAAGAAGCACCTGGAGCTTACACTGATTTTAGAACATTACCTAAGGGCCTGCCGGATCCACCAAACGAAATTATGGTACATAGATTTGATAAATAATTACCCCTTATGGCATGAAATAAACTTAGCATGCTTATGTTGATTTTTTTACACTCCACAATCACGATTCCTGCTCGCCTAAATAAAAGTTCTCTCTTTCCTTACTAGTTCATATTTGATATATATATTTATATTTTAATGAGATTTGATTAAATACTTACTTAATTTAATTTTAGTTAAATGTGCTTCGGAATATAACTATTGTAAAGTTAACTATCAGCGTTAGTACGCACTTAAAGAATGCTTTCAAACGCTCACTAAGTGTGTGGTCCAATTCTTAGTCATTGAACTTTCACAAATCATTACACAACCCCGTCCTTTTCAAATATATTCACAACCTAAAAGCACGCGGCACCATGGAAAATTTCGAGGAAGTCGCCTCAATCGCAACCATTAATCCAGCGCCAGGACAAATTTTTTCTCAAATCCGCTCACATTGTTGGTAGCTTAGCGTTCCCCATTATATCGAACCCTCCCTCGATGTGGCTTATAGAATATAAAAAAAAAACTGATTGGCCGAAACAAAATGGCTGGATTGTTGGTGGTGATTGGTGCGGTGTCGCAGGTGGAGGCCGGGCCACAGGATGGCACTCTACTCGTGACGTGGCAACCTGTGCTGCGACCACCCGCCTCCGGGCCCGTCACCGGCTATGCGGTATACGCTGACGGCAAGAAGGTCACGGACGTCGATTCCCCCACCGGAGATCATGCTCTCATCGACATCGGCAAATTGATCGGCCTCAATCCCAAATGCGTTACCGTGAGTACTGAGTAATGCTTAGAATGGCTACCTCTGCGCTGTCTTAAACATGTATGCACTCGATAACCGCGAACGGTGTGTGCTGGTCAATGTTACAATTTATTATTTTGCTCTCGTCATTAGATCTTCTTTTTTTGTATAATATAAACACATTTTCCTCTCGCAGGTAAGAACCAAGTCGCGAGACAGTCAATCAAGTGACAGTGCCCCAACGCCGATACCACCAGCTGTGCTTCGAGGAGTGGCGTCTAGGGTGCCACGTGGTCCAGGTCAAGGTCCGACTCCAGGTCCAAATCAGCCAACTCCCGGTTTCAGAAACCAAAGACCTCAGCCATATCAACAACATCAGCAAGTTATAGAACACGACGAAAATCTGTCGGATAAGGAAATTTTTCCAACCACAAATCGCCATGAGGGTCAAGCAGCTCAGGTAAAGAAATGCTTGTAATATCATTGTATATATATTTAAAACTTATAACTATGAATTATATTGATAGAAAGTAATAACCCAAGATATTTCTAATATTTTTAACAAAAGTTTTAGCTTTGTATATACTTTAAGTACAATGAGGGCTTTATTTCAGAAATCGTTGTACTAAAATTTTATATTTTAATTTAACCGTTAAAAAATTGTTGGCACAGCACTTTGTATTTTAGTTTGCAAATCAATGTTGTGTGTAATAATTTTGCATTTCATTTGAACTAATTATTATTATCGACATGTTTAAAATGTGTGAGCTTATTTTGTTTTAGTCTTAAGTCAGTTTCATCTGTGATTCCTAGTTGTCGTTAATACTATCAATGTCTCTCTTTTTACGCAAGAAGCCTTTTTAATTTTTTCTTCTTTTCAATAATCAGCAAATTGAATTACGAATATCTGTAATACGTTGAAGATAGAAAAAGGCTTGTCGCGTAACTTCGGTGTTGCAAACTGCACTCTTTATACTATCTTCTGTGGTTCTGTCGCTGGCATCTTCTAAGTGTCGAGTAGTCTTGCCGATCGGTTCCAACACAACCACGCGCGCCATCGTCTTTTGTATAGCTATGCACTCGGCTCCAGCGTCAAAATTAAATGCATTCTCCGCTTGCGACTAGTTCAGTAGTCTCTAGAGCTATTGGCCGATACCTAACAGCGCACGACACCCTACAGATACTTGTATACTTAGAACAAATAAAGAGCCTGTACTTTGTGACACAGACAGTTTATCCCATGGAGCTCATTTTATTACGTTTCACTTAAAGAATACCTTACCTCTCTCTCACATAACTATTATACACCTTTCCATAGCCTACGAGCGGATTCGGCACAGGCCTTCTAAAGAGTATATTCGACAAAATAACCCCTTCGGTAAGGAATTTTAACACGTTTTAATATACTTTTATTTCTTTAAAATCTTCCAACACATTTTATTTAGATTTAGTTTGTATTTATTTTTTATTTCGTGTGGACTCAGTTATATTCTTAGTTCTATTTTATCTTATTTATTTCACACAGTGTGCTCGTTTTTATAGTATCGTTATATACGTATTTACTAACGTAGACATAAATATCGTCTGTGATATAAGATGAAATTTTCTTTAAGTATGCTTTAGAACGTATAAAGTAGTCAAACACAATTTTATACGTAGAGGAAGAGAACGTGTTAGCTAACCGTAACTCGTACGCAAGTAATATACAACAGTATCGAGACATACATGTAATAGCAATATACAATATGTAGAGGTTACATATAGCTAATAGATAAAACAAGAGTAATATAAATAACAGCTACATGTTAGAAGTAATTTTGTATATTAACGATTCAATTCAAACAGCAAAAGCAGGACAGCCAAACGCCTACAACAATTTATTTTATCAAATATACAGTTTTGTTTAAATAAAACGTTTCACACAACTCAAATATGTCATTAGGGTGTAAGTTTTGTTACAATCATTAACACGCCATCCATCAATCATTAGCATACTTATTTGTTTGTAAGACGCAAAAGTAAGACATACGATGTCGAGTGTTTGGAAGCAAGGAAACGCTTTCACGGCAACTCTATATCACTTCAGCTTTACATGCTTCACGTATACTGCATATCTTTCGTGGTACATACATATATATTATTTTGTATATCGGCCTTCTAAAAAGTCGTTGGCTTTAATATTATGTTCAAGCTTCAGTGGTATACTATCTCAAAATTAATGTTATATCAAGATCACTGCCATTCAATGTCATGTATTATGAATCGATGTGTTAAATATTGAATGACCGTGTACCTGTTAGCAATCCGGGATACCGGCCATCGAAATCACTAAAGAGGGAGCCGTGGAGGCGAGTAGCGAGGACGAGGAACCACGCCGCCGCCCGCAGGTCTGCGATCTCTTGCTGTCATCGATGTTCTCTTCATGTGCTAGCACTTTTCACTTTGCTCTCTTCTCTCTCAACTTTTTGCGGAACTTCCCGTTCACATGTTTTCACTATTCGTTGTTCTGTGTTACCTTCACATCCTGGATGTTTGACACACTACACAGGTTCACGACACTATCTACCCCGACAGAGGATTAGGTTAAAACAGATTCCCCACAGAGCACTCGATACAGAGCCATACCATCCGAGCATGCGCTACGTCTTTGTATGACTGTTCCTGCATGCTGTCTTGGCTTAGACTCGTTCTAAATACTATAACTCACTCTTAATGTTTAAACAAGGATCTTTTTGCGGTACTGCGAATACTGTTTAAAACTACGGAATACAAATGTTTGTTAATGCGCATATAGCTGAAAAAGTTTTCTGGAAATATCTATGCTATGGACGATGTGATTAAAAATTATAAGAGCTGCACGCTAGCTTTTGTTGTGCATGGGGATTGAATAGTCAAGGAATGTATTATTTATAACAACAGGTAAAGTATCTATTGCTTTCGAACGCATACGCCAATATATATGGCTGTGAAGCTTGATAAATTGCTGTGGGCTTTGTTATGGAAAATCTAACCTTATTAATGTGTTGGTACGTACGGACGTCAGCAGCAGCCGTCCCAACCTGCTCAAGCGTCGCAACCGCCTTCGGGTCAGCAGTACCCGAATACACAAGCCTACCATGGCACGCAGCAACCCCCCTATCAACAGGGAGGCCAGTTCCCAAGTAATCAACCAAGCCAATATCCCGGTCAACCGCAGCAGTATCAGAACCCTCCACCCAGAAATCATCATGAAAGAGGGCGGCCTCCAAATCCTCACCAGGTTATTTTCATAGCTTTTTTTGGTCGATTTTAAATAATTATTCACAGCAATGGGTGCGATGTCAAAATAATATTTCTTTGAGCAGCAAGTACAACAACCGCCTATGCAACAAGGCCCTATGCAGCAATATGGTCCACGAGGAGGTCCCCCAATGGCTCCTAGAGGCCCCCAACCTGGTCATCGACCTCCACAAGGACACCCTCAATCTAAAAGAAGTAGATTTTTCATCGCTCTTTTTGACTATGATCCGGCTACTATGAGTCCAAATCCCGAAAGCTGCGAAGAAGAATTGCCCTTCAGTGAAGGAGACACGATAAAGGTATGTTGATAGGGTTGGCAGCAATATTTTTGAAGGTTGATTAATTGTAGTTGCTAAATTATTATGATTAGGTTTGGGGTGACAAGGACGCAGATGGATTTTATTGGGGTGAATGTCGTGGCCGACGGGGCTATGTACCTCACAATATGGTAGTGGAAGTTTCTGAACAGGAAGCCACCGGTCAGGCTTCAGCCAAGCCTCGGGATCGTTGGACGGAAGCGTACGCTAACCAGCCCGTGCGAAGAATGGTTGCCTTGTACGACTACGATCCTCAGGAGCTCAGCCCTAATGTCGATGCTGATGTAAGTTTTGTGTAATTTTAAAAATTACATATGATTAACAGCTTTTTAAATAATATTTTAAGTTTTTACTAATAATCAAGTTTGTAAAGGCGGAGCTGAGTTTTCAAACGGGTCAAATTATCCACGTTTATGGAGAAATGGACGACGACGGATTCTACATGGCGGAGATCGACGGTGTCAAGGGTCTAGTGCCCAGCAACTTCCTTACTGATGCTAATGAAAATTATGGTCCACCGGGACAAAGTAGCCAAGGTCAGTTAAAAGGATATTTGTAATATACATGAAGGAGAATAAGTTATATGTATTTTAGTTATGTTCATGATAGGAATCCTCGACACTATTTTTACATAGGTATGGTGGGCGGCGGCAGAACCGGTATTCCGGGTACAAGTATGCCTGTCGGGGGCCAAGGTCGTGGGCGAGGGGTACCACCCGGGCCTGGAGCTCGCGGTCCTCCTCCCCCACCACGCGAAAACGTAGCCCCTGCACCCAGGAACCATCATCGCAAAACAGGTACGCCTCTCAAATACTACTTGTATGTACTGTGTAGAGCCGCAAAAGGCTTTTCGATATTCGCTGTTATAGTTACTCTCCCTGTTAGAAAAGATAATAATAATATGGTTAGGTAAGTGCGGCGATGATCAGATCTGACTACTGAGAGCTTTGAGTGTTTCATGTTTGCACCTTGGACTTGCTGTGTGACTACTGAAAGACGCTCGCTATTTCGCTCTGGTAAATTCTATCATCTTCTCTGTACACGGTCATAAGATTGCTACGGGCCTCGCTTTGCGAGTTTTCTAAAACTAAATAGATTTTCATTTAACTACCGCAGCCTCGACAGATCACATTTAATTTGTTAAATTTTTAAATAGAAAATATTTGTATAGCGAGTCCGGTTGCAATCCACGGAGCACAAAGACTCTTGGTGTACACATTGCTGATAAACACTATCTTGGATTACACAGTCACAGACATCGATGTCCACACGCGAAACTTGAAGATACAATCAAACACGAATCAAAAGTAAACTAGAAGTTTACTTAACGTTACTTTGAGGGCAAATTTATTTTATTTTCTGTCTGCATTTTTCTGACTGTCTATTTTATTTTTATTTTATCGAAACTTCCCTGTTGTTTTCTCGTACTAGTCACGTTAGCTCACGCGAGGTAGGCTGGTCTAATACACGCAACATAGCATTGCACAGAGCCCACGATGTGCGTGAGGTGTGATCCAAGATTCAAGTGGTTGTCTGTGGTCACTATATATGTTGTGTGTATTGTCTGTTTGCTAGATGCCTGCCCTCTTCCCCCTTCTCAGTTAGACCACAACACATGCGCCAGTATTCCAGAACAGGCGAATTCTCAGGTAAAATATTACCGTTATATACAGTTTGACCCCACAAAAATACTTTCAGATTATGCAACAATGCTAGTCATTTTCTTTAGTTCGTCTACCACGTCATACTTCTAGATTTAATTTTCACTGTTTTGTTTTTCTTTCTTCTCTTTTCTGTTATTTTCTTCTCTATTATTTCATTGCGTTTCATCAACGCCCCGTGTATAGCAAAGTGGCGTATCGTCCGAAATAATAATGTCGTTGGTCCATAGAATACATATACGGACGAATCATCGAGGTTCTATACACATTAGATATCATACCATACTGGACCATATCATACAGAACTAGAACATGACAACACTGGCGTTTACTTCACGTACATCAGATAGACCATTACCCATTCACCTTTACGTTGACAGTCTCTGAAGCTTGTGAATGTGGTCCGATACTAGACGATTACAACAAGATCTATTTTATCCCATCATGGTATAGAAATAATCCAATTTTAACGAGTAATCGTTTAGTTTTAACAAAATTATTCTATATAAATTGATTAAAGCATGATCCTAACTTGCATTTGTTTCACGTAGTCCTTTGCCATAGATTTGCAAAGACTTTACCCTAATGAAAGAGTGAACCGCACAAACGTTTTTGAAACTATAATGCTTTGGTGTATGGCAATGCATGATGAATATAGTGTAAATGTATTTTGTTTTATATATCTTACCTTATGCATGAACTTACTATATTACTGTTTGTATTAAACACTTTTAAAATTAAACTATTAATTAAAACACAAGATCTCTTCCCTAGAATGATAGAAATTGATTTCCCTTAATTTTAATAATTGTATGAGTTTAAGAGACTTATCCATCTGCATTATTCGGTAGTTCAGTTCAGTAGCGAAAAGGTCAAATTCGCTATAGTTCATAAAGTTGCATCGAAGTCAGTGTACGATGCTAGTCTCATCTAGATCAGAAACATCAAAGATTAGACTAATGAAATCAGAACTTAAGAAGTTTCGGTGCGTGCAGGGGAGGGGGAGAGGCGCGGTGAGCGCTCCTCAAGTGAGCACGATCGCGCGCACGAGCGCTGGTAATGTCAGCACGCCGACCGTGCAGTCACCAGGATCGGCGGCCATTACCGGTATGCCGCCCATCGGCACAACGACCGCCGTCAGCACGTCGCCTGCCCGTCGAGGCGGACCTGCTGTCGTGCCAGCACCGACCGCTCAGCCAACAACACAAGCCCCGCCTCCGACCACTCAGCCCAACCTCATGCAGAAGTTCTCCGAGATGACTGCCCCCGGTGGTGACATTCTCAGCAAAGGGAAGGAGCTCATCTTCATGAAGTTCGGACTCGGTGGAAAATAATGTCAGCGTCGTGGCCTCTGAAGCCCCAATGTTTGGATCATATTGCCCACTATTTGTAACGTCGTTAAGGCGAAGAGTTCTGCTGCTGTTACGGGCTTTACGACTTGGCCGAGTTTTATAAAGATTTTTTTTTTATTTAGGCGATTCGATTTACCCTTATTCAATTTAACGTAAGATATGTAAATAATTAAACATTAACATTCAATAAACGCACAGTTTAGTGGATATTCAAATATTTAGAGGTCTCGATAGTACGCACGGTTGATGATTATACACCTGAAGTTATAGTTATGTGTATGTAATGTTTTCTATCTTTCTGACCTGTGTCCGTATGTTAGATTAGTTTATAAGAATATTGAATATGTTGTCGAGGAGCCGCCGAAACCGAAAGATTGCATAATCAAATAGTAACATTTAATACCACCTGAGCAAATTATGAACTTGCGGTTCCTCAGCAACACCCTTCAAATCTATTTTCTTTCGTATATAAGTACGAAACGTTTTATTGTATGCGAAGTTGTTTGACTTTTACTTCTGAAACATTGTTATTGGACTGCAAGCATAACTTTTTATAAAGTACCAGTTATATCCGCTAGACATTTGTTCCTTTAAAATTAATATATATTTGGTTTCTATTGGATGTGAGAATAAAGTGGATAAAGCATACATCGTTTGGCCCACATGAGGTAGGTATTATTTGGGTAACAGCCGTCCTGGAAGCCCTTATTCACCTGGATAATCTTGGCAATAAAAATAGTATGTGTGATCTGATTATTTGTTTCAAATGTTTATAATAATGTTGGATGAGTAACAAATTTTACATATTATTAAGAAACAAATGTTATAATTGATGTTCACGATGACTACTTGTAACAGTACCAATAGTCAACCTATTTTCATATTGTACTTAAACTATTCATCACAATACAAATGCATGTCATTATAAAGATAAGGTTTTTCCGTAAATTCATACGAAACTCCCTTCACTATAAAGTAAATATTCTGTGATAGTAGACGTGCTACCATCTATCTCATTAAATTTAATTAATTGCGTCACATTGTCACTTAGAATGTCGAGATCAATTTTGAAATAACCTCTCAGAAATTGAATGACACTAAATATAAATTTAAATATATACCAGCAAAGATATTTTAACACACAATGATATAATAACAAATAACACCCAATAACTTGAACGCAGTCTTTCTCGTCGTAAGCACTACGTTATAAAGACGCTTGCAATTTAGGGAAACAAACACACATAAAAAAAACACTAAGTTATCTACATTTCGGTATTGGCTATTAAAATAATTTTATATTGAAATTGTTAAAATATTTTTGGATTTAAATTTATTTAGTTAAACAATTGAAAACCATTCAAGCAAAAAAAAAGGAAACATGTAACAAAAAGCAAAGTTAATGTATGGAGCCACTATAAGACTGCTTGCACCTGTATAATTACTTTAACATTTCTTATATAATATTAACTAATATTAAAATATTTAATGAATGTTTCAAATTTCCAGATGCAAGATATCTGATAGGCTTAGCAATATATTGCTTAAGATTTCCTCCGTCAACAGGCATATATGTTATAAAACATTGATATTACATATAAACAAAATTAACGAAAAATTCAAAGACCAATAGAATAACTGTTGACGGATGATATCTTCACACCGCTCCTTCACTATCCATTGGCCAATCATCGTTCTATAAAAACTTCACATCAATCACATTACGAAACAAATTAACTGTGAGATATATGACAATACAAATCAATGTATCAACGATTTAAAGGTACCTTGCAATGGTTATGCAAGGAGCGGTGATATTTATTCACTTTCAAGTGCGTCATGTTCAACTATATACCTGTATCTCGTTGTTGTAAATATTGTTCTATAAGGTTGCTTCAAATGTAGTCTATTTCGATGCTCACTTCGTACAAGGGATTCTCTATTAAGTCCTTATAATCGCTTATCTATCCAACGACATTCGAATATTTTAATCTTTTCACGTATATATGTAAAAGAAATTAGCTTGAAATTGTTAGTAACTTACCATTTATATTTATAACATGTTTAGCCGTGCTGTTTAGTCCACATTGATCTTAAGTCAGTTCTACGATGCGGGTTACATGAAGATGTCAAAGTGCACTTTACGAACGAAACAAATAACGAACTAAATAAAACTCTTGAATGTCTTGTAATAATTTAATATATGTTTTCTTGTATGTTACAATTATTTAATATAACTTTGCAATACAGTATTGATGGATAATTTAATCGTCTTTATGTGCCTGCATTGTATGAATGTAATGTTTTTTTTGGTTGTACATAATCGTTCTTTATGGTATACCCATATAGCTCGACAGGCTACATATCTACCTATAAATGTATGACCTGACTTGAGGTTTTTTCTATTAATCATACTTCTAGTATAATCTAACAGCGTTCAAAGTTGTTCACTTGTTTATAAAATTGTTGATCTGTATCCATATCTCTTAACACATGTACCTACGTGTAGGGTTATTTATACAAATATAAATAATTATTGAATATTAATCGTGCAATCATTATTTAATACGACGAGTTGTATATTGTATTAAACCTCTTGAAATGTACCAAATATTCTGCGACTAAATAAAGGATACAAACGACGCTTCTTTATTTCAAGTTTTTATTCACATAACTACTATAATGATTAGTAAAATTAAACAATCAAAGTATTATAAGTGTCAGTCATTAAATAAATTATTAATTATAATCTAGATCACAGAAAATATTTCATTTCTTCATTGTACAAACAATACGGTTGATGCATTTGGTAGATCTTCGTATATTTCAGGGTATGCCTTGTACTACATCGGATGGGTTTTCTGCTAGTAGTTGGGCACGTCAAACCACTGGTAGACCATCTCCTCTGTGGTGTTATATGAATATTCAATGCATTTCGTGCCCAGCCATCTAAAAATTTCATACAATCTTTTGTCACTTACGGTTGTATTTATGATAAAATTACACCCATTTTTATAAAGTTAATAACGTCTTGTATGTCTTGATATGTACCTACCTATGTTATCAATTAATTAATGTTGCAATTACGTCTTTAAGAAAAAGATAAAGACCTATTACGAATACTTCTACTAGCAATATCAAGTCGACTGAAATATAACAATTCATTTGTGTACAATTACGTCAATGTTTCACTGAAACTATGATTTTGGAATGTACGCCGAGCGGTTATTATTTAATTTTACATCTTACGAGACGTTTCGGTTTGCCTACAGCATCCGTGATCCCGGACAGAATATATAGTCGGCAATACTCTTAGATATAATAATTTCAATACTCTTTAATGTAACTATGAAAGTTAAAATTTTATCATTTAATTATATAGGCAATAAATATTAAATCAATAGTTTTATTGAGAACAAAAATAATATTTATGTACTTCAGTATTCAGTAAACCTAGATAAATCTATCCGCGATTTTATTTTGTAACGCTCGTGACTTATAACAGTATGCTTACTCTGAGGTAGCAAGGTCACAAATTTAAATCTTCGCATATAGTATAAACGTGGGATATTGAACTTGAAACGGGAGACGTTTCGTGTATTAGGGATTAAACAAATAGAATAAGCATAGATAACTAATTGCAAGGCTTTCTTTTCAATATAACAAGGGCCGAAATTGTTAGATTTGTATGTATTTATAACCGTTCCTCATTTTATTTCAAAATTACTTAATATTATAAGATAATTTATATCTAGTAAAAGTATAGAATGATAGATTTGAAGTATTAACTTTCACAACTTTAATGAAGCAGAGATAAAAACTGTCACTATTGAAGTTGTTCAAAATCATTCATACTTTTCTATTATTTTGTCAATTTCCAAGGTGTTTTATATAATTTCATTCGCTACCAAAAACTACATAGAGAGTATATCGAATACGTTTAACTGTATCGTTATAGGACAATAATACATAATAAAAACCGTATAAGATCGATATATACGTTAAAGATAATAGTAAACTCACCCCCCCTTCCTCTTACATCCTGTAACTGGATAATCATCACGGAAGCACTGTGTTCCAATGACATTGAAATACATGAGCCCGATAGCTCTAGCAGATCTCGTTGTTGCATTTCGTAGACATTGACGGAAGGTCTCGTCGCAGTCACAACTCAATCTGAAATATGATGAAGTAAGTGGTCCTGGATTATGTTGGCGTGATCAATGACGACGGATGTACGGAGATGAAATAACCTAATCATGTTAAGAAACTTTTTTTGTCGTTTTAAATAAATACAAATTGCTTAAATATATTCGGTAAGAGATTGATCATTTTTTCATTAAGACATCTTCATTGTTTTTTGTTTTATGGTTGTAAAATTAGTAAACCCGCATTAATGACTGGTAGTTAAAACGTTATTCACCGTGCAATGCAAGGGCGAGACAAGGAAAGAGACGGTGTGACCATAAATAATTGTCAACTTTTATTACAAAAGGAAGTTGTTTACCGCATGCCTGAGGCTACAAAAAATAATTATATAGTTAATTGTAAGATAGACACCATTTAAACAATTCTAATTCATACGGTAAGGCCAACGAAATGTGATAAAACATATATATCAACAGGAAGCTTAACAAAAGACGTCTGGACATATTAAAGTAATATATCTTTGAATAATACTTAATTATTAAGACAAATTTACCATAAAAACTAGTTCTGCCAAAAATATTTCGTTCAAACAATTAGAAAGTTGTAAAGCATTTTAAAAATATCCAAATGTAATACTTCGCTATGCTGTATGTATATTTTTTAATTTATTATACAGTGTTTTAATTCAACATATTATTTTCGCATTAAATATAATCAAAGTTAATTAGTATTCACTAATTATCGAAATTAAATCGTTAAAAAAATATCCGGCCATTTTATAAGCAATCAAATCACTACACCAAATACAAATCATTGTGACAAATTGCGGAATTCATAACAACACCTTGCAAATATCAAACGGGTTTATAACAAAAGAATAAATCGAGTAAATATAAAACGAAAATGTTCTAACATTTCTCTATGAAAAGTGTTATTTCATGTATCCGTGTCATGAGAACAAACCTGGTGTAATAAGCGTCGTTAGTGAGATTGAACCTTGTCTCCCCCGCGGGAATACTGTCGGGGCAGTTGTCGTGATTCCGACAACAGAAATCAGCCTCTTTGGATGTCCCAAGATCGTCGTAGTTATCAGCAATGTTGCCGGGTCCACACCATTTTGTACCTGAAACATAGATTATTGATTATTTATATCCAATTTAAAATAAACAAGTCAATTAGTTCATTTTCTTTTCTTTCAGTGACGTTAAATATTCTGATTCACAGCTAAGCCCTTTTATTTTTCTTTTAACGGTACCTGCATATAATTTATTGGAAATAATAATAATAACCGTATACTAACTCTACATTAAATCCTGATAATAAACTTTAATTCTATAAAAAAAATTATACATAATTAAATTTTAATTTAACAAAGATCGACGAAGCGGCAAATGGATTTTCTTTGCATAAAAGAGTTTTTAAAAGGTAAGTTTTTAAATTAATTTATACACCAACACCTACGTAGCTTGTATAATAAAATAAGATCGTGATAAATGTTTGTGCCAACATACGAGTAAAATAAACTACCTGGATATATTAAACTGAATCTTAATCGAGCTAATTCTTCAGGCGTTAAATCATAATCTTCTTCAGATGCTTCCATTTCTTCCAAAAAGTTTTTTTCCAACATTCTATAATCGATATTGTTGAAGACCCAAGCTAAGCCGCATTGGCATACAGCCAGAACAACGAGGACTGCTAATTTAGAACACATTTTACGGAAGCTATTTACGCGAACGTCTTGTTTCCTAACAACGTCAGCAATAAGTACAATGCATTACAAAATTGTACGTTACTTTTATACAATTTGAATGTCCTTTCAGGTTGCGCCCTTAACAAGGCGGACGTTTAAGCGTTTTTTTTTTATCTATTAATTATAGAATATTTGATTAGAATGATAAACAATGAATTTGACCCAATTCTGAGTATGATTATTTGATATTGTTTTCGGTTTACCACATCTTATTTCATAACGCTTTACAAACAACGTAGTAATAAATGTTCAAATAAATTGTTGACGATTAAGATGCAATATAGATTAAAAGTGGATAGATTTTTATTATATTAAGATTAGATTGCCGAATTGCGTTTGTTCGAAAGTGTGTCACGGAGAATTTGTACCCCTTGATCCGAAAGTTTTGTTTGAAATTTTGTACATAATTTGGATATCATATTAAGGTTTGTTATTATTTTGTATATTCTGTTTTTAGGCGTGTTGTGTGTAAAATCAATAGAAATTATTCTAGAAATAACAGATACTGTACAGATAAAAAAGACCCGCAAGTACTGGTAACGAAACTCACTTTTATATATTTTATAGGAATTATTCTAAACTGCATTTCAGTCCCAGATCTAAAATGTCTTATTATTCCTCGGAGCGATAAATTATTTTAGTAAGTATATACAATGTCAACTCGAAAATAGAAGGTAACGGAAAGGTCTAATATGATTCAATATATATATAGCGTAACTTCATAAAGAAATAGCTAGTTAGATATTGTTTCAAATTTAATCCAAAATACAATAGTGATGTAGCAACGACATTGAAAGATAAAGGTCAAGAAAAATGTTTTTTCTCGAATTAAAAACGATTTATTTAGAGGACATTCCTATTATACCTACATAGTTAGGAAAAGTAAATAACAAGATGATATAATTGGCTTGTCACTATGATATCTTATCTATTACCATGTGTATCCCGTATGCCTTACATTTTAAACATGTCCTGCTGTTTTTAAAGTTAACTATAATGGTGCGTCGTGGGGGAGTTTCCTTTAAAATATAAAATTCGTGTAAACCAGTTTTAATTCTAGATAAAATTTTATTAAGTCAAATTGCGTTAAATTTTAAGGAGGTATTACAATTTATGAGAATGAATAGTGATTTTTTCGGTTTATAGCTGGAATTGAAACGAGTTTTGTGGGTCTGAAAAAATATTTTTGACTTTTGTGTCTGTACTGCTAGAGGAGCTAATTTATAATTTATGAGATTTACAGTAGAATTTATGAATTTTTTTATGAATTTGGATTATTGTTAGATTTTTTAAACTATTAGATACTTCAATGAAAATAATAAATGTCTTTTTAAAAATTATAAATGTCTATTTAATATCCCACCAAACATTAAAATATATATATGTATATTTAAAAGGAAATACATTTCCTCGTTGGTGATTGATAATTAAAACGGTACAATAAAATTTTATCTTTAAAAAAATTTCTCAAAGTCAATGTCAATGAAAATGGAAAGCACCCACATCGAAAACGTAGAATGATATTGTTATCAAAGTGGTCTAAAATCTATTAATCAACAAGTAGGTATATAACAATGTATTTCGTATTATTAACAAAATATTAATTGTACTTTTCACTTTCTTTCTGTATTATAACGAGCCTTTCAAATGGTGATTTGAGCATCATTACGAATATGAGATAAATGTAATGTAACCAAAAAACGCTACAAATTATTCTTTATATAGGTATTTGTAAAAATCTTTATGTAATCGTATAATATTCACAAAAGCAACAACAACTTTACTATAATTATTGTAATTTATATTAGCTATCTGACAATAAAGTTTTTAGCTGTAAACACTTATTATTTTATCTGTGTACTGTGCTATTAACAACTGAAAAGAAAATCTTGACTTTGATTATTGTTTTCTGATTTGTTTACGTTAAGATTTACTTGTTTATATTTTATCCGTTTTCAGTGTTTTGTGTGCATTCTTCTTTAAATAAAATACTTGAGAAACTCAACCATGGAAAATCTAAAAAATATTTGGAAACCAGAACGTGAGCTAAATACAAACTAGAGCGCCTATTCATTGCTTTGAGAAATTTATTTGATATTTTTTGATTTTAGTTTACAGAATTCAGATGGAGGCTCCAACGCCAAAGCGGATCGTTTGTGAGAATTGTCCAAATAGACCTGAATTTTATGGGAAAGAATACCATGGCGTAATGGGACATAAGGAGGCTACATTATTGTTAGAAGACGAGCCCAATGGAGCTTTTCTAATTAGAAAAGGCAATGAGCTTAATGACTTTTATACACTTTCTTGGAGGTACTTTATCATATTTTTTTATAGAAATCTAAATATAAAAATTTATGAGTGCCTAACTATATAAGCTAAATATACTAAGAATCAATTGAGATATAAAATATGTAAAATATATAAATGGCCATAATTGCCTAATAGATTTATTTCACCTAGTGTATTAAGAATTTAAAACATTTGGAGTAAATTTTGATTATCAAATTAATTATGTACCTGAATATATATGTATTTGTTGTCTAAGTAATATTCCTTAATGTAGCCTGTTCTGAGTTCATTCAGAAAAAAATATTTCATATTAATCTATATTTGAAGGTTCAATGATAGAATACATCACTATAAACTTTATTATGATGGGACCCATTATATTCTAGACAAGAGATATGACTGTATATATGATCTAGTTGCTGATGGTCTCATATTCTGTCACATGGAGTTAAAGGCGCACCATATACTAGAAATGATTAACTGTCGAACAAATTACACAGAAAGTCCCTATGTTACGCTTAATAGACGAAAACTGAATACTTTGTCTAAAATGCAACAGTGAGTGAAACTTACTAATATTATATACTTATAATATTTAAATATTAAAAATAAAAGACCCCAAAAAAGGGATTAAAAATTTTGTATCAATATTTGGTATCTGTTCAATAATATCAAAGTTAGTTACCATATAGTGTAGCATACTTTTAATTTACTAGCCAATGAAATATATCTATATATCAAGATTTTATTTTAACATTGAGGATAAAAACAACAAATCAGAATTAACCTGTTTAGGTTTAACCAACCCAAACTGTTATCATAATTATTAAATGTTCTTTGTAAATCACAATAAATAAGTATTTTGCTTTCTAGGACATCCAATAAATCTAGTCCAATTTTTCATAAAAACGAGAACAAAATTGTTGAAGTTGACAATGATGTCAAGAAAGCATTAGATCTAACACCAATGTTAGAAGATAGTCCATTACTATTTAAGTATCTGAAAGCTCATAGTTTTAAGTTGCATACATTTAAAGGATTAAATTGGTGTGAACTGTGTGCCAACTTTCTTTGGGGCTTTACAGCACAAGGAGTCAAATGTGAAGGTAGAACATCACCTATTATATTAACATATGTTGTTATAAGACATATAAGAAGCACTATTATTTTTTTTCTTATTTTCAGACTGCGGTTTCATAGCTCACTCGAAATGTTCTGAGAGAGTACCCAATCACTGTTTACCGGACCTTAAGAAACTCAGAGGGGTATTTGGTATAGACCTGACAACATTACTGAATGCCCACTCAAGTACACTGCCATTTGTAGTAAGGAAGTGTGTCAATGAAATTGAGGCTAGGGGAATGGATTCTGAGGGTATTTATAGAGTATCAGGATTCGCAGATGAGATTGAGGCTCTGAAAATGGCTTTTGATAAAGGTTTGGCTTATTGTTACTACTTTTTTAAGTTTATAAACTTTTGAAAGCACATATTGTTGAAATGATACTGGATAATTTATTCTTATACAGATGGTGAATCAACTGATTTGAGCGTTTTTAGCAACATAAATGTGATAGCGGGAACACTCAAGCTTTATCTTCGACTGTTACCAGTGCCTCTTATTACCTATGATGTACATCCGAAACTCATTAGTGCCATTCGTAAGTTTATTTTTATACATAAATTTATGAGTCACAATAAACTATAAATATTGCTTAGTATATAATTATGCAGTACAAATTATACTATAGTCAAACATTTTTGATGATTTCATTCATTTAATGAATGAGCTCAAAATCATATGTAAATAAATAATGTTTCAGAAGCGAAAACAACGGCCTTGCAAGTGACAATGCTGCGAGAGTGTCTAGATTTGCTTCCTCCGGCACATTTCAACTGCTTACAATACATGGTTCAACATTTAAACAGGTTTGTACGTTAAACACTACATATGTATATGTTTAATAAACGCAACTGCTCCTTCAAGTTAGATTACAGTATTTGACCCAGTTTTTTTACGTAATTTAGAGGACATTTAAATTACAAATTTGGTGCTTGTTAGTTATATGATAGAAAAATTTAGTTTTCAATTTAATTATGTACTTGTTTGCCTTTTACTGTTTTTTTGAAAACATTTTTACAACACTTTACTATTTCCGAGAAATAGTTCACATATTTAAGTTCAAACTTAGACTCGTTAAAATAATTAATCCTCAAACTATTTGTAGTTTGTTTCATACATCATAAAGTCAATCTATATAAAATCTCAACCGATTTGATTGTTTTAGAAAATTTAAATATTATTTTTGAATATTTCCAGAGTTTCTCAGCATGCAGATGTAAATAAAATGTCAGCGCACAACCTAAGTACCGTTTTTGCTCCAACATTAGTCGCTACACCGCCAGCTATCACGGACTTGGCGTTTGAAATAAGAGCCTTACAAGCCCTCATTGAATTCTGTCCACAGATTTACTATGGCAGCAAGTAAAATCACGTGCAATGTTTATATTATTGAAAAGTATCGGACTTATCTTATTTATTTTATATAGGAACTGCTTATGCTGTTAGTGTTTGTTAATTCATCTCAGTAAAATGTTACTTATATTTAAATACTTAGCATAATATTTGCTATACTATATTTGTTTTGTATTTTTATTCTATGTTAAGTCAAATGAATAATCTGTTTTTAATATGTGATATTGGATTGTACTGTATAAATCATTCCGTGGTTGTGTTGTAGTGACCAAAATTATCTTAATGATTTTTTTTGTATTTTTATATCTGTTACACTGTAAGCCTATAAAATATTAAATAAACACATATTTAAACTAAAGCGTTTATTTTTTCTTTCTTCTTTTATTTTTAACGACTTCCTCATTTGAGTCATCTTGTTGAAATTTTTTTAAATCTGCACAGAAGAGTACCTGAAAAAGGGAGTTTTTGTAGAATTTCATAATTAATTATAAAGTTTAAATGTAATTGTTTAGCTACAGTAATATTTTTTTTCCTCAATAATTGTTAGTATAGACCAGAGTATATGCAAATATAATGCATTGTAAACAACACATAGAAAGCATAATTTGTATAACAAAGTAATAGATTAACACTTACAGTATGCGCCCATCCTGCTTTATCTCCATACAAACTTCTAAAATGATCACCTATTTCTGAATAAATTTTTTCTGTGACACTTTTTTTACCTTTCAAGTGCGGGAGATAGTTTGTTGCAGCTATTTGATACACATGTGTGTCAACAGGAAGTGCCTCTAGATGATTTAATGACATCAGGCATATACAGTCAGCAACCTGAAATATTTGACACAACAATGGTTTTGGATCAAAAAAAAATACATTTAAGGAATGCTAAGAGGAAAGCAGTACCAATTTGAAAATTTTTGTTTAACAAATTTATTTTACTTTTGTTTTATTGGGTGATTTCATACATTAAATAGGTTTTTGTTTTTTTTTTACTATGATTAAAACTGATAGTTTTTAATTAAAAATGTTGTAAGTGAAGTAATTTGTTTATTTTAAAGCTGCACATACTTTAGGTCCGATTCCACACAATTTTATTAGTTCCTGTCGGGCATCCTTGTATTTCATATCCTTTAATCTTTTAAACCATTCGTCTCCTCCCCACTCTACAATCTGAGCTGCTGATTTTTGAATAAATTTGGCTCTATAACCGAAACCTAGCTCTCTTAATTTTGATTCCACCTTAAGACCAAATGCATTACTTTAATATATGATATTTACACACACTCTAAAATACTAATATTATATATATGTCACACAATATTACTTTTATATCCATAAGATTTTCCACATCAGGAAAAGCATAATATGTCACTCCTTCAAACTGACAAATTTCTTCACCGTAATAGATGCAGAGCTTTTCAACCAGGCTGGATATCCTTTATAATAAGACATTTAAACAATTTTGAAAGAATACAGTGTTGTAATTATAGCTAAAATAGAAAACTACCTGGAAATATGATTGTTTTGGCTGCAGATAAAGGAAAAAAGATTTTCCACAGGCTCCTGATTTAGCATCCTTATTCCATAGAACTTTGTACAGGCAGTTTTAAAAAGTTCATCTTTATCTGACCACACTTTATAGTGGTCTTTTAAGTTGAAATCTAACCTAAAATATTTTGTAAGCATATCCGCAAAATCTACATTATCAGAATTATTTTCTTTTGATTTAATGAGTAGAGATCCTAAAACTTGATATTCCAAAAAATCGTCTTGTTGCCGTAACTTCCATAAGGTTCTTGAAAATACGCCTTTCCATTCATTCGTGTCTTTATTATAATTCCACCTAAAATGATTAAACTTAAAGGAAATATGTCAGACACGAACAAGATTAGCTTCAAACGTACAATACCTAAAACTTTGACCTCCGTTAAGTGTACCAAGCAATTGCAATTCTCGCTGACAACAATATATTTTATTCCACGCCATAATGTAACTATATTTATAAAGTATTATTTGTAAATATGTTGAACTGTTAAGTATTATCTTGTAATCTAAACATTTAAAAGTTTTCGCGGGAAAATGCACTTTAAACAATAAATAGGTGTATTTTCACTTTTAGTTGACATTTGTCATTTTGGCAGTTATGTCAATATGTAACAAAAGTATAACTTTTAAATTTATCTCTGATGTTTTGGTTGAAGTTGTTGTAAAAGTTGTAACAAACCGGAAATAAAATTGTTTTCTTATATTTCAAATGTATGTTTTCGGAATTGTAAATAAACTGTTTTTAATACAATTTGTGTGAGTTTTCCTGTTCATTAAATTAAGTCCTATGTATCTATCTTTGCATATATTCAGTCTTAATTGGTAACGATTATGATGCCTTTAAAGGAATACGATGATTTAAAAACACCAAAATATGTTTCTCATCTGACGTGTATTTTTTTTTTATATTTTTTCATTTAACGAAAGGATATCTACGCCAATATAATAAAAAATGCTACATCATCCAAAAAAGTTAAAGGTGATTGATGATACTTCTTTTAAAACACTGTTAATCAGTTACAGTATTTTCGAGAATTCAAACCTAAAAAACAAATTTATTATTTAAATAACTAACAACGCACAAGGGTTGATAATAAAACAAAAACATAAAAATACAAAATATTTATTGATATCTAAATCAAGTGATGGACAACACATCAGTGATCCACGGCATGTACTGTGCCGCGTCGGTGAAAACAATGTACTGCTTGAGGTCACATTGACTCTCGTCATCAGATAGAAGGGAGAGCGAAACAATACCGCGAAGACGCCAGCGGCCACGATGAAGCAAATATAGACCGCCACCGGAGTCGCCCAGACATGGGCCAGCGCCAGTCCTGTCACCTGGAGATCAATAGAATCCTCATGAAGATAATGTTGGGATAGAGGATAACCATATTTTAGAGACAATTCGGGAAACAATAAGTAATACGATAGATAATTTTAAATCAAACAATTCTACCTGCACACAATGTCCTGGAGGACGTCAGCCTGTGGAAATCTGGCTTGCTTGCTTTGCAGTCCTCTGTACTCACAACAGGCATGGTCACCATTCGCGGAATACCTTTGCCACCGGACCCCTGTTCGTTTGCTCCCCAACCAGCGACCTGATTAGAAAAATAACAAATATACCCATCGTTACAAGAAACAAATCAGCTTTTCATAGAATATTTTGAATATTTGGTAAAATAGACTTCAAAATATAAATTATTTGTTATATTGTTACTTACAATTCCCGATTTCCCGACAATTTCGTTCAAAACAATCGGCCCGCTCCACAGGCAGGCTGGCTGTATCATTTTATTAAAAGGCACCGGACTCTCAAGAGTCATAATAAGGATGTCATCTGAAAGTTTTAATATATTTTAATTCAGTTCCTTAACAAATATATTTGCATATAACTTTCTTCCTTGAGCATTTTTTATTGTTCGCCTGGACATCCCTACTTAGTTTATAACGCTGGAAGCGTTTCGATGAGGACAACGATTATTTTTATCATTTAACATATAACTTACTTATAAAGTACATACGTATTTAGTACAGAACCAAAAGATTTTTGCTATAAAATGATATGAAAAATTTACCAATAGTTCCATGATGACGGATAAAGATTCTTCTAATAATTAGATTAAATTCAGATTGAATAAATTGTTTGGAAGATATATATAAATGTATATAGAATATAATCGACCTTTATATTATTAGACAAAGGTTTTTATCTTATCAATAACTATGTTAAGCCGATATTTAAACTTACTCTCAAGCGTCGTCGAGTTGTAGTCTTCATGGATATAAACTTCCTTGAGTGACCTTGTGACTATGTCATCGTTCCAATCTTCCAAGCCGTATATGCCAGCTCTTATAACTATATTCTTCTTTCGAGTGTATGTACTTTTGCGATGAATGCAGTGAGCGGCTGTTCAAGGAGTGGCATTTTTATTGTTTATGGTAAAAAGGGCTTGACTAAAACTATTTTTTTAATAAAGTTTTTTTTTTATATATTTATTTTCTTTATTAACGACTATTAACACTAAGAATCTCTTATATTTTTCAACCCAATTGACAAAAAATATACACACTTCCTTTCATGGGCGTTAAAATTTCATTTTGCCTTACTTAGAATTTAGCACAAATTTATATAACAATGTTATTTTCACAATGCCATTAATTATTATGGATCATAGTAAATACTTTGTGCGACTGGGATGTTGATTTAAAATAAACACTAAATAACTTTGTCAACGTAGTTAATTATGCGCTTGTGGTAGCAATTTATTCACTCACCACTAACAATATGATTCGCTGTGACCAGAGTCCCAGCACAGATGTAGTTCAAGTTGCCAAACCTACGCTGGTACATCGCCACAAGCCATGGCCATTCACCCGGATCGTAGGTAACCCCATTGTATATTAATGGGGCTGCAGGTATAGCGTCTGGGTTATCGTTCTTACTATTGATACCACATTTTGTGCTCTGCGGTTCCGGTTTAATTGACAGAGGATCGGGTCTGACAAAAAAGCATCACAGTCATAGATGGTACACTCATTGTACACTAAAGCATTTATTTAATTAAAATGCTAATAAATATTTTAGGACATAACCCATTGAACTTCAGATCTTTTTGAAAAGTTAAGAATATTAGTCCAAAAGTATGTGCAGGATACTCACTCGGGGCGTGGTGGTCGTCTTGTGGTAGGGCTTACTGTGACAACATATTGAGGAACCGGGGCTGGTGTTAGTGGTTTGGGTGGTACATAAACCGGCTTTGAATTGTCAATTGTAAAGGGATTCACATCTGAAAATAAATAGATTTTGAACAATATGATTTTTCAATAGCAAATATAATGTTTTTGCGGAAAATAAGGACCATTATCCCAAAAAACCCCAAACCTGCACAGTTTAGAGGAAGGCCAATTTTGTATGAGAATTTTCAAGCTTCAGCTACTGAGAGATGTAATTGACTTTAAACTCACAGTTAATCCAAGGATCGCCATTAAAGTTCTTAAAGTAATAAAATAAAATACCGTCCCCACCATTAGTGTGAGGTAGTGTGGCAGGCAACTGTTCAGCTAATTTTGGATCGTGTCCGTAAATTCCGTCAGTGCCGGTCTTGTAGAAAAGCATGTGCTGCAAACTTATCGTAGTGATGTATTGAACTTCGCCGATAGAGTCTGAAAAGATTTTCCTTCATGAGTAATCCCGTCGAAGTTCGACGTTGACGTTATATAAGTGTAAGTAAAAACGGTGGCTTACCCCCCGGCCCATAGCAGACTAGTTTATCGTTGACGGAGATGGAAGTCAGCCGGGGTAAAGGAGACACGACTGGGAAGGTAACCCTGTACTCCAAAGTCTTTCCCCTATTGAAGTCACGCAGAAGGTACAGCTCTGTTCCGATAGGTTGGAGGCTACCCGCATACGTCTGCAAAGAAAATAAAAACATAAGGTTTTGTTTGAAGTTACGTTTATTCATTTAAATAAGCCATATATTTCAAGCACCTATTTACATATAAAGTAGAGACAGCTGAAAAATAATTCAAGTTTTCCAATAGTTGTTAGCACTAGTACGTAATACAAAATCTCAAAACATGGCAAGGATATAACTATAGATAATAGGCAACACGTGACTATTTTTAAGGAAATTAAGTAAAACACGAGGAGGGCGTGTCCGAAACGTGTTCTTACACGGACGTGACGAAAATAAACTATGTTTTTTTGTGTATCAGGATCTTATAATTTAGACGTTTACGAATATAAAATTTGTCTATGGCACACTTAAATTCAATATTATTCTGATTAAATTTCGCTTAGCCGATAAAATTCAAATCGGTATAATGAGTACATCTGAATGAAGTCTGAATAAAAATAATCAGTATATCATTTGCAAAACACATTTATTCTTAGCGGTAAATGAATTTAGAAATTCCGGAATTTTAAGGCAAAAAGACGTATGTGTGTCACAATTTTTAGCTTTAACCTTTACAATGAAAGTTCCGTGGCCCTGGTTAACAGTTCCTCATACACAATGCCAGCTCGTAACTTTCGATTTAAACAAATTTATTACGGATATTCAAAGAAACATTACATTTAGAAATATATACAATTTTATGGAT
This sequence comes from Danaus eresimus, assembly GCA_018231745.1. Lineage (NCBI taxonomy): Eukaryota > Metazoa > Arthropoda > Insecta > Lepidoptera > Nymphalidae > Danaus > Danaus eresimus. Next base: position 33,826 of record DVQP01000028.1, read on the forward strand.
TTCCCCTACTGCGTATACTTTTCCCAACAACACAAACAGGAAAACACCGCAGTGACTAGTGACGTATCTATGTTAGTAACAAGATCAAAAAGAAAATTTAAAATCACAAATTGTAAGTTAACAGCAAAAGTAATTTATATTGTCTCTTTGAATTTGAAGATCGTCTAATGTCTCTACGGTTAATAAGCATGAATAATTTCATTCAATATTGTTTATTTAATCTTTAACATTTAATAAGGTTAAAAATTATGACCTATAACAAAACAAGGTCTGTATAGATAGGAAATGAAGCAAAATACCTTTTGAAAATATATACATATATGTTTTTTTTTATATTTGTATTAAACGAAAATGCATAAAATATACAACTCGTTTTTACAATGGAATGTTTAATTTCATCTTAGCCAACTATGAATCTGCCTTTTAGGTACGTATTAACTTGAATTAAAATTCAATGTGTTCTGAATATGCATACTCAGTGACTTCGATCGAAAACCTATAGATGAAATCATTTATTACTCATCAAAATCGATAACTAATAAAATTAAATTCCTTATACAGAAAATCAGAGCCTTTTATCCATTATTCATATGACTATTTCATTTCTTTCAAATTTAAATGCTCCCGTTATGTTGGGCTAGATTTTATTGAGTATTTGTTTTGGTTGGACGATTTAAATTACAAATTAAAACAACTAGATGGAATTTGCAACAGGTTCAAAAACATGTTTCTGCCAATACTTTCGAGATACATTAATTCTGATTACATTATAAACCTATAGTGAATATTTTCAATGAATGAAAAAGTATTAGATAAATTTACTTTTCAAACATGTAAAGTACTGGAAGAACAAACTACTCTATGATATTTTAAAACAGCAGAGAGAAAAAGTTTAAATTTTTAAAGAGATATAGAAATGCAATTAGTTTACGAATCTAAAAACATAATAACATTTAAAATAAACATTGAATATAAGTAATTCTTCTTCTTTTTGACGCTTACTATTTTATTATAAAATGTAGTGACTTTGTAGTAGTGTATACAAGTATCTGTATGAGGAAAATAAACAACAGAATGAAACCTGATAAAGACACTTCATTAAAGTAATTTTACCTGGTGATTTATACAAAATGTCGCTATGTTGTTAATACTTTATTTATAGCTAATCAAGTCTTCTGTATATTGTACACAGAGTACTCTTAAATAACATTTTTAAAAAGCAGCTTTCAAATTAACCTGCTTAAAGTTTTGGAAAGTCGACAATTTTTTTTTACATTTTGAGGGCATTAGGTTAAGCATCTCATGGATACACATGATATTATCAAGTTTATACAATAATAATAATTATTATTATTAAGTGGATATGTATGGTACATTAACAGTAGCCCATATCGTTGTATTTCTGTCAGAACACGTTTCATTTGGATACGAATATCAATAGCCAGTTTAGATACCTAAGGTTTGGTCTGCGTCTAACACTAAGCAAGCCTATATAAAAATTTTATTATAAAATATTGTTCATCCCCATGTCAAACCAAACATTAAAGTCCAGTTGTGTCACTTAAACTCCTTTTTGTATAAAATTGAAATCTGTATATACTTTGGGTATAGTCACAGAGTATCAACGTATTACACGGATTTCGGATCTGTACTAAATCATTGAATCTTTATGTCAATTTCTTTAAACTGTCAATGTTAATGATGAAGAAATGTCGTAAAGGAAATTGTAAATTAGGATATTTTTCACATAAATTCAAACACAACAATTCTGTTTCTTAATTTAAGGAAACAAGAATACCATTTTCTTTACAACGGACATAAAGCAAGTTCAGCAAACGGAGGACCTGTTTAACTACAATACCCCGGGAATTCCCGTCTCACAGAGAGTACTACAAATAAAACGCCACTAACCAAAAAGAAGAAGAAGAGTACTACAAATACTTATTTTAGTAAGACCTCAATAAATAAATAACGTTCAAAGGTATTATAGTATAACAATTATTTATTTAAAATATGTTTGTACATTGATTTACGTAGTAGGATTATTTTACAACTGCGGGAGTATGATGATTATTATTAAGAAATAAAAGACTATTGTCCTTATCAACTTGAATAGTATAGACAAAAAACGAAGGGGCACATATGTATATGTGTAGGTCAAATTAATACCATTGATTGCAGCTAAATAATGACAATGATTGATGAGTGTGTGAAGACGAAAAATTATGTATATATTTTAAAATTTTTTGTTTTTAAAGGTGAGATATATTTTTAAACGAACTTCATAGAGAAAAAACTGACGCCTCGTTTTTTTTTTTATTAAAATCCTTAAGCATTCTGCTTGTGACATTTGAGATTAAAACGGCGACGTAGTAAGACATCGGAATTAAATATAATATTTAATGTTATCATGAGGTTCATGTCAATAGTTTATCTCTTAGTCAATAGTACTTTCAAACTATCCAACTATGGTCATAATTATAATTTAATAAACTTACAATGAATAAATTAACTTTATGAATATTTTACAAGTCTATGGTTACTTAAAAAAAAGGTTTGTTTTAAATGTGACAGATCATTGACATTTTATATCTATATGAGTGTAAAAATCAGTGCCATCGTCTAAACATTGTATTTGAATTTAAAAAAAGCTGTTTATTATATATTCATTTATGAAATTTTTATACATCGTTTCATTCCCGTACAATATAATAAGCATTTATACCGAAGTAAAAAGAATGACGATCCATCACTGTCCAGTGATAAAAGATCAATCAATCAATTGACAAAAAGAAATCGATATTTAAGGCTCAAGAATAATTATAAATCAAATAGCAAACTTAATTTAGAATAAAAAACCAAAAAATTATAATAAATTACATATTATAAATAATAGATTAAATTAGACAAAGACCTTAATAAGTCAGTAAGTACGTTTAATTATCTGTAGGTATAAACAACGATTACGTTACTTTTTCTAACAAGTTTATGTCAAATATCTGTTCGAATTAACTTTCGTAAATGTATGCGTACATGTCATTTGATGTCCATCAAACGTGTGTGAAACATTATTCTAATGTGTGACAATGTTAAACATCGTCTGATATGTATACAAAAATATTCAGACAATTTTCCTTATAAGCACAAATGCCAGCTACGCAGATGGACAGGAAATATGCAATTATATTTATAGATAACAGTGCTTATTTAAAGTTTTTCAAATATAATATAATACGTCCCTCGGATTTTATGTATTATAGGTAAAATAATGAGGTCATTATATGCGTTCAGCTGAAATAGTATATGAATTTGGGAGTTTTGACTTTTTTTGACCCGAAAAGGAGGCAAGCGCCCAAACACAATGTTTTTTTAACCATTTCGAGTTAAAACACATAACATATTTAAATTACAAATGGCGTTTCAATGAAATAAAAACAAAGATTTTTTAAAAAACAAAGCACGGATTCCTAATTTTTTTTTCATACATAATTGTTTCGTACTAAGTTTTTTATTAAAGACCAATTAAAATCTAGTCACGTGTTTTCCGTTGAGGTAAATACCAATATAATAGTGTGATCTTGTCCGTTTAGACAAATGATATCCCGTAAATTCCTCGTCTATTATGTAAATAAACATTTGCTCAATGGTGCAGTGCTGAAAAGCTACGATTGAAGTTGCATTGGAAACAAATCTTTGGTCAGCGACACAGTAACTAGTAATTGAAGACGATAATATCCATATAAAATGCGTACAAAGACATTTCTGTCATTACCATACCATATAATATATCGTCAGAGCAGAATATCGCAAATTTGTGGTACAATTTTATCATTCGCATTAAGATCGCTTGCGTTATAATAAATAACTTAGTGTGAGTTTCGATCGCAAATTTCAAAACAGACCGTTACTAGATTTTTTCAGTCTTCGTCCAATTTATTCGTATCAATATCTCAATGACAATGAATTCGCATCTACATTGAACCGTAGTCTTACTTTTGATTTAAAAAATATATATTGGATTTCCCTTTCGCGTTCTCGTCTTGCGTTTCCTTAATCGGGACTTAACATAGGTGTTCACACTTCTTAATTTAGCATAAACCGTCGTCTACATCTAATGTGTATTTGTAGAAAAAATAACATTATTATAAGGTATAGTATGCACGTTTGAAAATAACAAAATAAACTTACGGATGGCAATCTTCCTGCAATAGTAAAATTAGCTCGAACAAGTAAAGAAGACACAACTCCAAATGACTTTATGGTAATTAAACCGTATATGCCCCCCGAGTCTTGTCTGTAACCAAAGTAATCTGGGCAGGGTGAATTGAATTGCTGTCCGCATACACTTAGCAAGCCTAATATTAAAATACTAAAAAACACAAGGTACGTCATTGTCGTTTAATAAATAAGTATAGCATTTTACAGAAGACGTATAGACAGAGAGACGTGTTCACAGCACACCGATTGATGTTATACTATTGCCTTTGTCCGAGTGAGAACGACAAAACTAGTTTCATATTAAAACCTGGTTTTTTTAAAGTGGTTTTTTGAACTAAAAAAACATATCTGACCTTTCATAATTAATTCATATTTTATATACCCTGAAAGTTGTATTGTAAATAAAGTTCTCAAATCGTATATTTGATAACAAGATCTATTTTATTTATTATAACATTTCGTGTGACAAAGTCTAAACTTTAGAACCTATCTACGGTAGAAGGATATTCGTCTCAAAAAATGTAATAAAACATATTATATTAGGTTGATAAACGTTCTGACGTAAATATTTCTAATAATTAGTTTAATTTTAAACTGCCTCCATTTTAAGTTTTTGGTTATTTCATATGCTTTGCTAAAACAGGTACCCAGTTATCTCCATACAAGCAACTAAGAATCAAGAAATATTTAAAACGAAATTTTAGCAAATAATAACTTTAATAAAAAAAAAATTGTTCGTTATAAAAGTTATTCTCTTTAATTGTCAGTGTAATACCGTACAAGTCTTTACGATTCTTACTAAAATATCTCCCTAAAAATCATGATTAATAAATGTTAAATATTTGATTATTTAAGGATTGAACAGTCTAATGACATTATAAAGTGCTTACGAATGTCCATTACCCTTTTTGGAATTCATTTTGAGAACTTTTAATCTAATTAAATAACCAAGAATGCAAAGTGGTAAAAAATAAGGATCTCTACGAGGAATAAAACTGTTTGTAGTAAGTAATAAACAGACTACAAATAAAAATTCAAGACTAAGTTCAAAGTAAAGATAACTATTTTATGTACTAAAAGACCAAGGAGTCTGCAAGTTGTAAAAAGTTTTAATAACTAATAATATCCATAAATTGTAAATTAAAGATTAAAAGATTTTTTACGCCTAACCTTTGTCAACTGTCAATAAATTATTAAATGTAAATAGTATTTGATTTTTTTTATGTTTTATGCAAAAAACGAAATTCATTAGCCTCGCTCAAGACTTGTAAAAAGAGTGCGTGGCCGATTTGATTACTTTTTTATACAACTTTAACGTTTACATGAAAAATAAAAAAAAAAACATCTCTTGGAACTCAGATTAAACGTATTATAGTATGCTGTATGATGCTAAGTTATCGGTTTTCTAATATCCTCATACAACGTTGCAAGGATTAAAAAAACGGTATTATTTAAGTCTCTTTTTAATATTCATTTTTTTCTTTCTGCTTATTTTTTAAACTTAAGATAATTTTATGTGCTTATAAAAGAAAACAAATGAATAAACCCAATAAGTATAAGCCTTTTTATCGAAAAAATAATACAGAAAGTTTTTTGGATAAATTCGTTAAATTTTATGTAACTTTTAAAATAATACATTTTTAAAATTTGTTCCAACTAATAGGTTGTCCAAAATAGAAAAATAAAAAAAAAGTCATAGTGATTTTTTCCTAAATTATAGAATAGTAAAAATAAGCGGAGACACAAACTTGTACAATTAAAAAAAATATTAATTAAAAGTAAAAATACATAGCTGTCAAACTTATAACATGTATCTTTTTAGGTTAAAACCTGCAACTAGAGTTTTCTTTCTTAATTTTTTCCAAAAATACAATATACTTTTAATTTCTCAATTTCGATTGAATTATGGAGACAAAAAACACAATACCGTTATATATACTATCTTTATCTTTCACGAGCATTCCTTTACACAAAAATAAAAATTTCCTCATACCTAAAATATTTTTTTTTTATTACCTTTCCTAATGACGCCACGAACTAAAAAGAAGAAGAAGAAGAACATCAGTAAGTTACATCTATATCAATCAGTAGATAGTATTTAATAATTGAATTATAGCTTTTTAATTACAGTTCAATTAATAATAATTTAAATTAAACTTATATATTTTGGATTTACTACGTGATTTACGCGACTTTAAAAAAGTGATAAAAAATCGCGTATTAAATCCGAAATATATTAGTTGATAATGACTCGCGAAAGTCTTAGATCTCATTATAATAATAATTAAATCACCATAGATACGAACTGAACGAAAATTTTTTTTTTTGCTACCTATAAATTAATGAACTTGGGACTATAAGACTTCATTTTTCACTGTCTTAAAATATTTCAGAACTATCGATGATAAAATAAAATAACACATGTTTTAAGCAGGAGACATTTATCAAAGTAACTTGTACCTATTTACAATATATGCACTTTTTTTTACATATATTTCTGCTGTAAATTTCATTTTAGAATAGTAATTAAAAAATATGAAAAGGTATGTGCATAAATATTGTATAAGTATAATTTTAATAAAATTACTTTTTACATTTTAATATTTCTCACACAAAAATTCCTTTTGTTTTTTCACTTTGACTTCAAAAGTTCAAAAAATATATGTATTTATTTAAAAAAAATCAACACTAAAAATTTTTTTAGTGGTCATGTTTAATATGATATAAAGAAAAGTGATATTTATGATCTTGTGGAATAATATTTATTGCTAGAGTAACACTGACAATATCTATCCAATAGATGGCAACATTATTTTTAATGGACGTTTTTGCTTGAGTTTTTAGTTTTCGGCGCTCGAATGAAATAATTATTAAAATGTTAATGTGAGACTAAGTTTTCCACAAATCTGTTAAAATAGAAAATGGTAACGATTGTTGACGATTTAGATTCATTATCAATACAAGAGCCAATTTTCAAAGATGTCAAGTACTACCTCTCTGGCGATGTCTCGGAAAGGGTTTGTTTTTGACATGTATTTTTGTTTTTATTTTTATTTACGGGTCGAATAGTAGTATAACAGGTCCCATGTTTTATTGTAATTGCAGATTATGCAGTTGCTTCAGTCTGGGGCCGCGGAAAGCACTAAATATTTCTCTGATTATGTCACTCATCTAATTTGTGGCCCAAATGCTGCTGATACCGACTTAGACGACGCTCAAGACATATATCAAATCCCGGCAGTGACTGAAAATTGGGTGCTTGCGTGTGCTCGGCTGAAGAAGCTTGCTAACCCAAAGCCTTACTTCCCCAGTAAGAATAAGATATTTTCATATGTCACTGCCTGTGTTTCCAAAGTAAGCTCAAGTGATGCGAAAGCGTTGTTTGCACTCATTACATATAATGGTGGAAAAGTTAAGTTAAACTTGGATACACAGTGTACTCATTTAATTTGTGGGTCAGCAAGTGGTAAGAAATACAACGCTGCTCTTTCACTGTCATCCAAGGTTAAGATTGTCACTCCAGATTGGGTTTTAGAAAGCTTGAGAGCTCGAATACAAGCTGTCACCGAAGTGTTTCACCCTAAACTACTTGTTATACCACAACCACCACCAAAACCAATGGATCGTATTAGTGCCATAACAGGGTTTGATTTTGAAGAAGGTATTGCTAAAAATGAGGTTCCAACTCAAAACATGACTGAAAACAAGGATGAAAGTACCCAAGCCCTTTTGGATAAACTGAAACAAAGAATGCCTTGGAATCATCCTCCATCTTCAGCTAATTCATCTGTAGTCACATCCAGTATTAATACCATGGGCTATACAACAGCCATGTCTTCTGCGAGTATAGCAAGCAAATCAATACCACAGGGAATTGTCACACAGAATCTGCAAATACAAGGCAGTCAAACAAATACACAATTTATACAAAAACTTGGTCAAAACACTTTAGCTTCACAAGCCGGGATGAATGTTCAAAACCAGCAGGTAAATCTACAACAAAATTACAACCAAAACCAGCAACCACAATCACAACAGCCCCATGGATTGTCAGCTATACAGCTGCAACAACAGAAACTGTTGCAACAGCATCAGTTGCGAGTCCAAATGCTGCAACAGAAAATGGGCAATCAACAAAACCAACAAGGATTTGGGCAACCAAATGTGTCTGCAGCTCAAATTACACAGAATATTAATAATCAGATACAGCAGCATATGCAGAGTAATCAACATCATTTACAACAAAATCAGAATATTAATCAAAACCAGACCACATCAATGAGCTCTGCTCAACAACAAATAGAGAACATAAGTCAAATGTTAAGTCAGAGTGCTAATAATATGCAACAAGCTCAAATGAACCAACAGAATATTGTAATGAAACAAGGCCTTACTTTAAGTCAACAGAGTGCTGTGCAAAATATTGCTCAACAATTGGCACAATCTACACAAAATCTTCAACAAAGTTTGCAGAATGCCAAACTTAATCAGCAAAATTTAGGACCCACACAAGTTCTGAACCAACAACAACTCTTAAACTCCAATCAACAAATGTCTAATCAGAACCAGGGGATGATTCAGCAACAAACCGTTCAATCTATGACCAACCAGCAACAGAATATTAATATGGGTGTAGTTAACCAACAGGGCATGGTTTCATCCTCACCAGGTCAAGGCGGCCAAGGAGGTCAGATGAATCAACTCGTTAATAATAATAACCAATCATCTGTCATTGGCCAACAGATACAAACTGTGCAACAGACTATACAAAACCAACAAGGAAATAGCGTTCCTGTTCAGGGTGCATGGCGACAACAAAATATCCAAATGGTGCAGAATGTACAAGGTCAGCATCAAATAATAAGGAGTCCACTTGTACAGTCTCGTAATCCTCAGAACCAGGTGATACTGCAACACCAGATCATGCAAACCCAGCAGCAGGCCATGATAAACAATCAACAGGCACAGTTAAGTCCGCAACATACTATACAACAGACACCACAACAAATTCTGCAACAGACAATAAACAACCAAGGTCAATCAATCAATCAAACACATCATCAAATACTCGTTCAAAAACAACAGTTGCTTAACGGATCTCCACAGCAGATTGTCCAAGGGCCACAGCAAGTTTTAATAAACCAGCATACCGGCCAACAACAGATACTTGTACATGGGAACCAACAGGTGACTTTGCAGGGTGGACAACAATTAGTGTCTCAGAGTCAAATTGTACACCAGGGAGGTCAGATCGTGAACCAGGGCGGGCAACAGATAATAACACAAGGTGGCCAACAAGTGCTGTCGCAGGGCGGCCAGCATGTTATTACGCAGCCGGGGCAACAACACCAAGTTGTGATAGCACAGTCCTCCCAGCAATTAGTTACTCAGTCCGGGCAGCAAATAATCGGTCAGACGCAGCAAGTACTATCGCAAGTGCCGCAATCGCCTCAACCAGGTTCCCAGTTGACAGGGGGAGGGATACAGCAAATCATAACTCATAGTGGTGGCCAACAAATAGTATCACCGGGAGGGCAACAGATTGTTCAAGGGCAGAACGTGTCTTGGCAGCAGCAGCAGTACTTGCAGCAGAGGCAGCAGATCGGTCAACCTGGAGCTGTAGGACCGAGGGTGAGGAAATAACGTTTTTATGTATTACTAGTCCCTTAATTTAATTACATACAAAATTCTTCCTTCCCTTTCCCTTTCTTCAGCGTGTTCGTACCATCACCCAAAATGTTCTGCCGATAGCTTGTACTTCTTTGACCGTATACTATTACTAACCTATAAATAGACCAATGCATATGATATGTACGTATTGACACAATATTAACCGTAGCGCACATTAACCTAACGTCTGGAACCTGACCGCCAAGGTATTGCAGGTGTCTTGGTCAGCTGGAGGCGGTCGGCAGCTTATCCACTTGGACGCTCAGACGCACGCCCAGCTGCAGCAGATGGACCCGCAGCAGCGGGCGATGTTTGTGGCACAGCTTCAGAAGAGACGACAGTTATCCATACAGCGAGCCGCCGCGCTTGCACAACAGGTTCCAAACATTGCATAAACGACCTCTTCTGGTTTAAGGATTATTATTTATTTTTTGTAAGCCGTACCCTATAGTATTTAAAGGTTTCTGTGATTATATTGTTTGTTAAGATTTTATTTGTAGACCGTTATGCAACTGTGAACTATTATTGATTGACATGATCACGTTCATTGTCCTTGAATTATTTCAATAAATTCTTTTCCTCGACGACACCTAACTTATGATGACAGTTGTTGTCAAAGTTATAACTCCAGTAAGTGTCTTATGATGTATGGTGTGGTGTTTCAGCCGGGGGCGGGCGGGCCGGGCGCTGCTCCTACTCAGAGCGTCACATTCATCCGCAGCCAACTGCCTCCGGGGCTTACCCAACAACAACAAGTATGTATTAAGAAAATACAACTATATGTACTAATATATAAAATTTCCATGTTACAAAGTTATTTACCGTATTCCTCCGAATCGGCTTTACCGATTTTTACTATATGTTTTAGTATTCAGTAGGTCTGAAAATCAGCTATTATCTATTTTTCACACCCCTGCGTGATAAGGGTCGTTCACCATTTTTTTTTAATTTAAACGAAATTTTTGTTTTCATTTTTCTATAATGTGTCATTAAAAAAAAAAAACAACCCTAAATTTATACTTTTTTAACACCAATTCCTATTTTCTTTTATAGCCATTTTAGTAATTTAATCATTTTTCATCTCGTAACTGATCAATGATATATGTAATTGTTTTTTACTCTTTATCGAAAAATCTCATGTATATATTTAAGATATGTCTGTTTATTTCGGCTAATTTCAAAAATGGCTGAGCAGCCTCTAACGGGACTTTTATTGGCAGGTATTTGATGCGCTAAGGAGTAACTTAGGGTACTTTTTATTAAGATCCCGAATCCCTATCCCGAAATTATAACAGTGGGAGGCAGGGCGCATACGGAGCTTTAGAGTTTTTCCATTGTTTCTTATTATTTTCCTTAGGCAGACAGAGTCGCGGGTAACAGCTAGTATTTATTATAAATTTTAAATCAGCAGTGTATCAGCCTCATTTTTTATTATTTATTTATTATAATAACTACAGACCGAATGTTTTTAATCAAAGATTAAATTCAGGTAAGTTGTAGTTATGATTTATGGGTTACTTTTGCATTTTCGCTATATATACATATATATATTTTGTGTGTACACTCGTACGTGTGTGTGTGTTAGCGTACATAAAAACTCATACTAATGGTACAGACGGTATTTTAATTATAAAATAAACTTAAAATAGCACATACGGTATATATATATGTATA